>JAUEPR010000177.1:0-76165 GCA_030435655.1 Armillaria novae-zelandiae
CACCCGCATTCCCCAATCAGGAACAACCGCCACCACCTCCTCCTGACTTAATCGAAGATGAGGAGGAGTACAAAGTCGAAGAAGTCCTGGACCATCGCACCAGGAAAGTCAGAGGAAAGAGAGGGGAACTCCCAGTAATCGTCACTGACTACTACGTCAAATGGAAAGGCTGGACCCGAGAACACAATAGCTGGGTACGAGAAAAAGACATGGAGCATGCCAGGAAGGCAATCAAAGACTATGAGAAGAAGGCCAGACGCGCAGACCGACTCACTGTCGCTTACGCATCCTCAATCCAAACAGCAACACTCCAAATCGAAGTCAAAAAATTCCCAAGAATGATCTTGGATCATAAATACGACGACAATGGAATGGTCAGTTACAAAGCCCAAGCTGGCGATGGAAGTCAACAATGGATCAAAGATCCTGCCTCTCCTTGGCCTGAAGAATCCACTAGTGAACAGCGACGATGGGATAAACTCATCGAAACATACTGGGAAAACGTACACAGCACAGGCGCAGATATACCCTACGAAGAACCCTAATGGCAGTCGGGACGACTGCCTTAACGAGAGGGTAATGTTACGATTTATTTACTTTTTACCCTTCAAACCTTCACATCGGCACTATATGCATCACGTTCGTGACAGTCGCATCAACTTCCATAAATCTTCACCATCACTGTCACCAAGGACTATTATTAGACCCATCTTTCTAGTATATAAGTAGCACACTTTCAGCTGTAATACTCAGCTTCGAGCTAAAGTTTATACAACCTCATTCTTCTCTCAATCCACTCGCGACGACCTGACTGTTGCACTAGTCTCTGACCACGACCAAACAACACTAAGACTCTGTTGGACTCGGGTATTACCCGGCATAGCCTAGCAGTTTACTTTAGTTTGGTTTACTCAGGGCTAGTCCTAACAGTTTTTAACGAAAGTGAGGGGTTCTCTCAGGAATTGCATCATGGTGGTATTAACAGCACCCAATTGGCCAGGGTTCTGTTGGTGCCATTCCTCTATCTTGTCGGCGAGGCAGTTTCCAGGTAGACCCTTTGGTAAGTACGCTCCAGTGGGTAACACTATATGATTCTTGGTGTTCCTTCGGCACTTGCCCTCATGGACCATCATGTCGATTTCTTTGCAAGCATTGATATAGTGACCTCTTTTGCCACAAAAACCACAATTGCTGTCTCGTGATGCTGGCAAACTTGCGAACAACGATTGGGGTCCTGGCTGGTAGTTCAGGCACCTAGGTTGTCGATCTTGTTTGTCCTGTAACTGCAGTTGTGCTAACTGCGCTATCTTGTCCTCAATTGCTTGTAGATGCAACAATATCTCTGATGGTTCTTGCTTGACCGTTACTGGCTCTGGCACTCTAGCTGGGTAATGTTGTGGAATTCCCATGGGTACTGAGGCAACCACCGGTGGATTATACGTGGCGTAACCACTGCTAGCATGGTATGGCTGCGGGGCGCTAGCATACAGGCTCTCGCCTCGATTGGTTCCTTGTAAGACAAACTGTGCAGCTTCATATATATTTCCCAGCAGGTAAGGATCTGAAGGAAAGTGGTCTGGGATTTTAATTTGAAGCCTTCGCATTATGCCTTCCCATATCAAATCCGGAAATCCCTTACTGAAAAGGTTACTGACTTCCGAACCAGATAGTTGTTTCTTTGCTTCCAGGAATTGTGCTTTGGGGTAGAATTCCCGGTAGTACGTTCCTAGGTCCACTAAGGATGTAACTTCGTGAGCATATTTGCCCACTACATGCTCAATATCCATGTGTTCATATTTGCGTTCAGAGTCTGTGTCAGGATATTGTTTAATGATTGCTTCCTTGAGGTGATGATATGTTTTGGTAACATCTGCAAACTCTGCCAGGCTTTCCCAGAAGTCAGCTACAGCGACTCCAAGGTAATGTGTAACCCATCTCTTCTTTTCTTGCTCGTTGGTTATATTGTATTGATCAAACAAGGCTTCTAAATCCTGCAGGTATCGCGCAAGTTTGTGACCAGGATTGGCTTCATCAAAGATGTTCGGCACACTTCTTTCTCGCCTAAATGGCATCCGTGTGCTCATAACTATTTGTGCAACCGGGGCACCTTGAGGGGCTGCTGCTGCTGATTGTCCTGCTGCTGCTTGACCAGTGGCAGCACCAGCTTGACCAGCGGGGGCTCCTGCTCCTGCAGCTCCTGCGAGTCCTGACATTGCGTTCTGTGTGTTGACTGGGGTGTTGATAGTGATTTCTATTGGTTGTGATATGAAAGGAATGTTGTATTCCTCGGTTTCTCCTTCGTTTACTGGTGTAGTAATGGGGGCAGGGGTTTGTTCTGGTGAACTTTGTGTAGATAGTTCAGTAGTTTCTGTGCGTTGTGTTGCGAGACTTAATCTTCTTCCAAACTCGTCAAGGTCTAGTCCTTGGTCTGGGTGAGGTGTCGCAGTATCTGATGCTGGGGTAAGGTTACCCGCAGTATGATATGCAGTCGGTAATGTGTCTGTGAATAGACTGGTGGTAGGTTGTAGACTGGATAGAACTTCGTCTTCTTCGAATAAATCAAAGGGTTCTGCAGTCAATATATCTAACTCTTTGTAGTAGATGTCTCCTGGAATGAATTGTTCTATTTCTTCTTCTTTGATAGTTCGCGAAGAAGAACTGGGGATTGGTTGGTTACTTGGTGGGGTGTCGGCAGTTAAGTGCTCAGTATCTTTTTGCCACTGTTGGCGCTGGGATGTTACGTGTAAAGTTTGCGAGGTAGTTGGTTGGTAGGGTTTGTTATGACCAAAGTTCTTTGGAGGAGCAATGGTCAAGGTATGAGTTTATGAGATAGAGTCGAAATTTGACTATTATCCCCTCGTGGTGGGCTCCAAAATGATGAACCTAGATACTCCTGCAGGCAGAAAACAACTAAACCATTGAATGGCAAGTGGTATCCATTTTACAGAATCTGAAGGCAGGTTCTAGCGAGTCTAGTCGTGCACCTCCGTGCAATGACTATCCTTCCTAAGCTAATAACATTCTGTTGTTACTTCAGTAACGAGTCGGTACTAGAGAGCTAGATGAGTGAAAGAAGTTTGCTAGCAGTTTTGGTGTCGTTCTTTGTGAATCGAACGGTATCTGTGAGTGTCAGTAACTAAAGGGTGAATTTCCTATCTCGGATCACCCTTGAAGTTGGCTAGTAGTGGGTGGAAGGCTGAGAGCGCCAATGAAGGTGAGTTTCCCCTTCCTTGGTTATAGATTTAAGCTAGTAGGCAACGGACATGCAGCGGTACAGTGCACAAGTGTAATCAAGTTCGCGATGGACTTGCAACACACTAGTGTATCGACTGAGTCGTTGTGTATGTGTGTCTTCGACTATGAAGACCTTAGTTTGTTGGGTCAATTGTGTGGGGGAGTAGTAGTCCTGAGCATATTCTATTGTTCTGGCTCGAATACTTCGTTACTTTTATACTACTTTTCTATACTACAGCGTAATCTACTGTTGTCAGCCGCAGTACTTGCTTATTGAGTGTAGTGAACTTATTCGTAACACTATTACTGCGCTATCTTCCTTATAATAGCTTGCCCGGATGGATATCTGTCTGCCCATCTAATGAGGCCTAACAGCAGGACCACCTTACTAACCATTAGTGGTCCCACAGTCACTACTGCCACAAGTTCGCGAACTTGTTTGGTCGGATCGTGTACACATCAGCGTGCCTGGAGCTTTCCTTATTATAAGTCCCTTTTGCCGCATACTACGTGAGTGTCGGGAGACCCTATGACCGTGTGGGTCTGGTCACATGCTAGGTACCGTATCTCGCCATGTCTGACGCATATGTTTAATTGCATCGGGCCGATGCTGACCTATGCGTCATAGCTCGCAAACTTTGTGCGTTGCCTATGGATTTGGACGGTTTAACCAGCATTGAACCGGCACACCCTATCTGGCTAGGGTGCCGACCTAGGAATAGATTGATAAAGTTGTTGTATGTTTCCCACGAATTCTGAGCGCACAGAGCCACCAAGCTCATCAACGAGTAGAGTACATTGCATAGGTAAATTTATTTTCTTAATGTCATTTATGGCTGTAAGGTATCCGTACTGACACCGAAAGGCATCTAAATTTTGGTTTATGGTACGGTATACGGTGACTACCGTTGATGAGCCTCCAGGCTTTGTATGCGCAGAATTTGCAGATTTTACAGCCCTCACCATATACCAATTCCTCCTTTATTCAACTGCTACCACCAAAGCAAACTCCGGATTTAATCTCTAGTTCAGTCAGCAAATATCTCCGGACACTCACCGGTTATACAGCAATTATTCAGCCATAATTCCGATGAATATTTGAATGCTACAACTCGAATATCCTTCCAGAATTCGGATTATTCTGCCATTATACTCCTACCACCTCCAGAGAAAACTCCGGATTTAATTCTCTAGCCCACTCAATATTATCTCCGTGAAGCCACCGGTTATACAGTGATTACTCTTCGGTTATTCAGATGAGTTTTCGAAGGATACAGCTTGAATCTCCTTCCAGAAATCAGATTATTCTATTATCCTCCTACTACCTCCTACACCAACTCCGGATTTAATTTCCAGTTTGTTCAGCAATATCTCCGTGCACCCACCGGTTTTACAGCGGTTACTTTTCGGTTACTCAGATGAGTATTCGAACAATACAACTCGAATATCCATCCAGAAATTGGACCACTCCATTATCTTTCTACATCCTCCTACCAGAACAAACTCCGGATTTAAACCTCTAGCCCATTCAGTATTATCTCCGGGCATCCACCGGTTATACAGTGGTTACACCTCGATTATTCAGACGAGTTTTTGAAGGCTATAACTCGAATATTCTTCCAGAAACCAAAGTACACCGGTTATGACTCCTACTACATTTTATATCCGTTTTTGACCGGATTTGCACTATATCTCCGTGACCCATCACACCCTGGCATGCCTGATCGACAATCAACCGGATATAGCATTGCTACATCACCAGGAATCGTCATTTGCTGCACTTTCATTGATCCTTCAATTAAATTGATGTGATTGATTGATCTTCTTCCATCCGAGTTATTTAAAGTGCATGGGCACTTCGGACCACGTTTACTAAGGCTGTTACATTGCCAAGACCTTAAAGTAACAGCTAGTAGCTGCGCACACCTCAGCAGAAGAGCTGCACATTGATAATCCGCAGTTAGACAGTACCCCATGATCCTCACAGCACTTACAACAACCATATGGTTTCTCCTCAAAAACCCGGCATTAAACACAATGCCGTGGCTTCAGATGACCAGTATCCGCATGCTTGCACCGGTTCTTACTCAGCTACAGAGTTACAGCCTTACCAATGCTTAGATATGTTTTCTATTTATAATTTCGGACCTTTAGTATATAAGACTCTGTAGAAAATTAGTTAGAAAGGGGATTGCTTCGAATTACCGGATATACGCTCTATTGACGAGTTTATACACTACCAGTCGATCCCAGTCGCCCACAGTTCTGCCCCATCACTTGCTTTACTCTTAATCGTTATTGGATCGCATTATTACTGCCCAATAGACGCATTCTTGCTCCAACTACTTGCTTTTGTTCTCAAATCACTTCCACATCGTCACCGGCTTTACTGCTTCGGTTTCAGTTGTGATTCCGGTTTTATATTGCCGAAACCATCGTCTCCCAGCCCAGTTTAGGATCGTATTGCCTCTTTGAAGGCCCATCTCCGCACCACTCTCCATAGGATTCCCCTCATCATCATTGTTGCTTTTATAAAGCCCTACATTCTTGTTTCCATATCTCCGGTTTTACAGATCAATAAACCGAGACTCCCACCGGTTTTACTTCGCTGTGGTACATTTATTACCACCATTTCCGCTCACTTTATTAGGTATACATCTAGACATCTTGTCTATACTCCTGTCGCATTTTATAGGCTTTTACACCGTTTTCTTGGACGTCGCACCGGTTTTAGACCTATTGCTGTCGTCTATATCCGGTACACACTCTCTGGACCGGTTTTAGGACCTCCACCATTTGTTATATCCCTTCTCCATCATCTACACCGGTTTTAGGACCTAATACCATGTTTTACCAGTTTTACACTATTTTCTTGGACATTGCTCCGGTTTTAGGACCATATCCAGTGGCCTATATCCGGTGCATGATATCTCGACATATTCTACATCTTTTGGGACGGTTTCTTGGTGTCCAGGTCACACCAGATCCCATTCTATCTTGTTTATCGAGATCCCCCTCGGCTTACAACCTGAGCCTCTTAGTACTCGACTGCTGAAGGGTACTACTTCCAGACTGTATAGTCGAAGTGTATACCTGCGTCTAGAGGAATTGACCGCATGGAAGTGCCCCAAACTAGAGTAAAATGAACACCGTAGTTAGAACTCAGTCGGCACAGTATAAGTGAAACGACTGTATTGATAGTATATCGTACCTAGAGTAAAATGAACACCGTAGTTAGAACTACGAAGATAAATAAGTAAGTTGTATATAGGTATAAGAGAAAGGACACATACCTCAGTCGGCACAGTATAAGTGAAACGACTGAGGGATTACATATCTAACTACAGGTATATATACTGATAGGTGAAGTTTAGGAGAACGGATAAATGAAATAGTCCGCTGTGGGCGGCGTACAGTATAGGTAATTGAGTCGGGATAGTCGGGTACATGTGTCTCATTCAACACTCCCCCAGACACGGCAGATCAACCGGTAATGTTCAGGTCAGCGAGGTAGCGGTAGTGGTGGTCCCGGTGGAGAGGTTTGGTGAACAAGTCAGCTGCATTGACTTTTCCCCGGATAAATTTGACCTTGATGTCGCCGGCACGTACCAGTTCTCGCACGTAATGCTCGCAAATATCAATGTGTTTGACCTTGTGATGGTTATGAGTCGTGTTAGTTAGCGACACGGCACCACGGTTGTCGCACTTCAGTGTGCCTGGCTTCTCCTGCTCAATGTTCACCTCCTTCAGCCAAGAGAACATCCACTTCATCTGCTGCGCTGCACGAGTGAGCGACACGAATTCAGCCTTGACAGTCGACAATGCAATGGTGGCTTGACGCTTGGAGCTCCATGACACCGGGCCACCGGACATCATGAACACATACCCCGAAGTAGACCTCATAGTGTCTTTACACCCTCCATAGTCAGCGTCGACGAAACCCATTGGCTTGAGGGTCGCATCCCGTGAGTAGGTCAAGCCATAGTCAATCGTGGATTTGATGTATCCAACGACGTGCATGAGTGAGTTCCAGTGAGCCAGTCCAGGGTGATTCTGGAATCGAGAGAGAAGGCTGACGACGTATGCAAGGTCTGGCCGAGTTGCAAGTTGTCCCCACATGATAGATCCCAGGACTTGACGGTATGGCTTCCCTTCCATTTCCTCTTCTTCTTCCTTCGAGGACGGCGCCATGGTGGAGTCAAGTACGGTCCCAACTGGCATGGGTGTCGAGCAGGGTGGTACACTTTGTAAGTCAAACCTCTCAATAACGTGCTCCCAGTATGGTCGTTGGGACAGTCTGACCGTTCCAGCCTTCACGTCCTGGTCTACGCACATTCCTAGGAAGTACTTCTTCTCCCCCACATCCTTGATCTCCCAGCGCTCGGCCAGCTCCTCCTTCCGCTTATCAGCTTCTTCAACGCTCGTCGAGGCTCCCCACACATCATCTGTGTATGTGTCAGTGATCGTAAAGGACCCGTCCTCATTCCACTTTGTCCGTACGCAAGGGTCAGCTCTGGAGGTATGGTACCCCAGATCGTTATACGTCTCCGCTAACGTCTCAAACCAGTCGTGTGCCCCCTGCATCATGCCATAAATTGTGTGGACCAGTTTACAAACCTTGTCTTCTTCACCAGGTATAGCGTACCCTTGTGGCTGGCGCATGTATATGTCCTCTTTGGTCTCGCTGTTCAGGTATGCCGAGACGTGTGACTGCTGCCCAGGTCTCGTTGTAGTCGATGCCTAGTTGCTGTGTGTAGCCTTTCCCTATGAGCCTGGCCTTGTCCCTCACATGGTTCCCATCGCCATCCCATTTTATGTCGAAGACCCACATAGAATCCATGATGTTCATGTCTGGTGTCACTTGTACCAAGTCCCAGGTATGTTTGCGGATATGCATATTATACTCTTCATCCGTCGCACTAGTCCATCGTTCAGGATCAAGCCTCATCGCCTCATTGTAGGTTTTCAGGATATGGTGAGATGCCTTCGTGTCTGCTAGGAAGGCTACGTACTCATTAAGATCCATTCCCAGCTTCCTCATCTGAGCAATTGCCGCACGCGGGTGAATTGAATTGGTTGCCCAGTCCTCCCCCGTAGACCTGGCATGGTGTTCTGATTCTTGGTACTGGCGAGACTCGACTACAGCTCGTGTTGGGTTTCCCAGCCTTGCTGAATGACGTAACGGCGGTGGTTGAATTGGCTGGATTGGTTCCTGGGTGCCTTCAGGCTGTTGGATATCTGGCTCATTTGGTGTCGATGTGTCAGGCACTTCAGTGGGCATGGAAAGATCATCAAAAAGTTCACCAGGCTGCTGTTCAGTCTCCCCCATGACTGACAACGTGCGACGTGGTAAACCTTCTTCAAAGATGACATCATGCGATATGAAGATCTTGCCGTTTTCATCCAACAATTTGTAGTGTCCTCCAGACGCATACCCCAGCAAACGAGCCCTGATCGACCTGTCGTCCAGTTTGCTTCCACCAGACACTTGCTGGCCATTCACCGTTGGTATTTTCGCCCAGCAAGTGCTACCAAAAGCTCGGAGGTGAGAGACATCTTGGCGTTTATGTGTCCAGGCTTCTGCAGGGATGGAGTTAGGATGGCGACGTGATGGAATCAGATTCCGCGTGTAAACCGAGACAGCCGCAGCTTCAGCCCAATACTTGTGGGCCAAGCCAGAATCACGCAGTAGTGCACGTGTGTCCTGAATCGTGGTGCAGATTGCTCGTTCAGCTAACCCATTCTCTGCAGATGAATACGGTGCCGTCAATTCGAGTATAATGCCATGCTCTTTGCAGTAATCGACCCACTTCGATCCTCCAAAAGTGTTATCAGCACGCAATTGTTTGACTCGTCGACCCGTTTGATTCTCGGCTAATACGCGGAAGCCATCAAAAGCCTGGATGGTGGTCTCGTCTGTCTTATCAGCAAGAAAGACTCCATGTTTGTACGATGTGCCGCTATCCACAATCGGCATGAAGTAAGTTTTTCCCCCATTTGACAATACGCAGCTAGGACCCCACAAGTCGGTTGCCACAAGATCAAGAGGTTCCACATCTGGGTCCGTCGCCTCATCAAACGGACGACGTGTCTGTTTTGCCATGAGACAGTCTTCGCACTTTCCCTCCACGGTTCTGTCTGTAATTCCCTCAGCAAGGCCATCCACCAACTTCTTTGAAGCCATGGATTCAATCGTTTGGACTCCAGCATGCATGAGACGGCGGTGCCATTGACATAAGGATGCTGGGTCACTTCTCGAGGACATTGCAAAGTGACCTGGTGGTATCTCTCCTCCTTCGTCGACGCATTCCAGGACGTACATCCCATTTGCACCCTGTCCGCCAAATATCTCTGCACCCTTCTTGTTCTTAACGACTGCTTTTCCTCTGCCAAATGTCGTATAGAAGCCTGCTGCGTCGAGTGCACTGACAGAAATGAGATTTGCTGCGAGCGAGGGTGCGTACAAGGCATTTCTGAACGTCAACCTTACGAACTTATTCTCTCCAGTCTTGCGACGGAAAAGTTTACTGGCTGTCCCCACACCTAGAATGGCAAATCCTCCCTCTGTCTGTTTCGCCAAGGAGCCAGTACGATAGGGTTGTGCTGTATACTCTGTAAAGCCTTTAAGGTCTTTCAGGAAGTGGTCGCTAGTGCCTGAGTCAAGGAAATGAAGGGATGTTGTTGGTTTCCTTCCTTCAAAGGTCGTCGAGACATATGCCTTGTCTGCAACTGGTGCGTCACAGACAAATTCCTCTACCTCAAAGAGACTCAGATAGAGTTTCAGTGCTTCGTCGTCATCAATTTCCTCGAGCATGTCAAACTCTGAGGCTGATGAGGCTGTAATTTCTTCAAAATCTGATTCCGACGATGTGTTGTTGACATCATCTTCGGTGTCAACATCTTCGAGGTGAGTCATCTCATTGTCAGTTGGCTCGTCCATGTGCATGAACATTCCTTCCCCAGTAAACACCGTGACATCAACCTCAGCCAGTACCTCCTCAACCATCAACCCTTGGCTAATCCCTTCACCCTCAGCTGATGCACGTGCCATGAAAGCAATATGGGGAATGTGTGCAATCGTCATGTTTGCTTGGGGTGGATTTGAAACCGCCGGAGCCTGTGCATTAGACGTCATCGAGTTTGCCTGATAATTCCGTCTGTTTCTTCTGAAATTCTCAGGGAACTGACCCTCCTTTCCTCCTCCAGGCCAGTAGCAATCCGCAATGTTATGGGTTGAACGTTTGCGGGCCTTACATTCTGGGTTGGAGCACCATTTACCGGTGGTTGACTTTGTATTCAGGGCGAGGGATGAGTCGGCCTTGGTGGGATACAAGGTAATGTGATGCATGTGGAGGAGAGATATGATCTCGACTGACGTTTTGCATTGGTAGAGTGAGGGTATGATGGCGAGCCAATTCGCAGTGTGAGGGAGGGAATGTATAATCACTCCTCTGAAGTCTTTATTGGTCAATTCTCACCCGGTCTCTGACAAGTTATCAACCGCAGTACGCTTCGTGCGGAGGTCCTGTATGTGGGCGTCCATGTCTGCACCCTCTGTGTAGATGGTATTCTGGAGGATGCGTTGAGCTTCAGAGAGCGCCATATCGTTCTGGACAGCATAGGTATTGATTATCGAATCCCAGGCTTCCTTCACTGTTCCAGTCGTCTTAACCCCTAATGCAATAGGATCTGAGACGTTGAGGATAATGTGGGAGTGTACATGGCCATCACAGAATTTCCATTCATCATACGATGGTGTGGACGAGTAGAGTGGTGTGGGGTCCGGTGGGAGCGGTGTAGTAGTCGGTGCCATGCCTGCAGTCGCCTGTGCGGTAGGCGGGCATGGGATTGACCCATCCACATATCCCCACAAGCCTTTACCACTGATAATTTCAGTGATCTTCACTCGCCAGGATGCAAGATTCTTCCTGTTGAATTGGGAGGCTTCGGGGAGTTGGGTAATGGAGGGGCTCGTCGTCGACATGGTTAGGGGTTACGGTTTTTCGTGTGGGTAGTTGTGGGTAGTGAGTCGTTATATATCAATTGTACTGTGTGTTCTCCTTGACTGATTCAGAGGCTAGGGCGGGGCCACATAACCTAGAGTAAAATGAACACTGTAGTTAGAACTCAGTCGGCACAGTATAAGTGAAACGACTGTATTGATAGTATATCGTACCTAGAGTAAAATGAACACCGTAGTTAGAACTACGAAGATAAATAAGTAAGTTGTATATAGGTATAAGAGTAAGGACACATACCTCAGTCGGCACAGTATAAGTGAAACGACTGAGGGATTACATATCTAACTACAGGTATATATACTGATAGGTGAAGTTTAGGAGAACGGATAAACGAAATAGTCCGCTGCGGGCGGCGTACAGTATAGGTAATTGAGTCAGGATAGTCGGGTACACATGTCTCGTTCAACACGAACCACTCGCACAAACACATAGCCTTGACTACTGTGACTGCAAGCATCTTTCCCTACCTCTTTCGGAGTTTTGGGTGTTGCCGTTGCCACGGAAGTCTAGGTTCAACACCGTGGTAGGTTATTCTTTGTTAGATATATGATTGTTGCTGACACCTTTATTAAGGATCTTCTCAAGACCTAACTGCACCAGTTGAGGTAAAGACACGTCTCTGGCTGTTGGCCCTTTAATCAGCTAAAAATACTATTGTTCAAACAGACTGTGGATTCCGCGTCGACATCCTCTAGATCCCTGTTTCATGCAGATGTTCTGATGGATGTGTGGACGTGTGTTATGTGTGTCTCTTTTAGGAAAATTCCTAACCACATTTTGTGTCATTGCCTTTGTGGCTCCAACCCCTGGCAGTGGTCAGCTAGTTGTCAATCAGAGACTGCCAAGTCTTCCTGGGGATGAAATATACCTTTTGAACCCATCCGGTTCCTTTGGTCCTTTGCCATGGACCATTAATGAAACTGCAATTTGGAGTAAATATTTGAAAAATGAAACATTTAATAATTTATGTGGAACATGTCGGTCCTGCTATAATCAGAAACTGCTCTTTTTCTCCTACCATCATGACTGACATGAGGCATGGTCACTCGGAGTTTGCTGACATATTATTAAGATTTGGCATTGAGCTTGATAGTCGGTTTCTTTGAGACATTGCCAGTGTATGTGTTGACAATGTGAATGCACTTCCGGTGCTAAACACATTATTGATATCCGTTCCACTTGCAGTTGTCACAGGTAGAACCCTCCCTTTGACCCCAGAGGTGGGTGTACCCTCACTAGAATTACCCTGTCTCTGCCTGTGACTTCTGTGTCTACCCCTTGACCTCTTGCCCTCCTTCCCACTTGATGAACCTGACTGGCTTTGGCCACTTGCTGTATTCAAAATGAGCTTCTCCAAATGATGAGGAACTGCAGCGTGAGCATTGTCAGGCCAAGGCATGATGAAGGGAAGATCCTTAGAATTTACCTGCACCCAGCACAGAACAGCATGCTGTCATGATGATCGTCAACATCTTCAAAGGTCAGCAGGATGAACATTGGGATCAATGGACTGATCGCAAGGCTGGGCTGTTCCACTCATTCCAACTGGACACTCTGAGAATACTAAATGCTGCGTGCATGGTTGTCCGCTCCTTGCCACCTCTCAATGCCTACAACATACCTGCTCTCCCTCCATCAAAGCCACATGACAGTCCCCATCCGCCCATCCACCCAGCTAATAATAGCCATCCCCTCTGTCTGCACGCTCCACTCTTCCAAGCCCTCATCCCAGCCACCTCCATGCAGTCCACTCCCATCCCCAAGTCGCATCTGCGGACCACCACACTGATCTATATTTGTTCCGCACTGTAAATATATCTACTGGTCATTGGCAAAACTAGCTAGAGTTGGTGAATATGACATACCTTTTCATAATCGCGCCATGAATTCATCTCTTTGCGGATGCTGTCAGTCTAGAAGACCAGCTTTGAGATTGAAGATCCCGTTCAATACCCAAAATGTGGGCTTCAACAATGTCAGAAATGCAAGAAATGCTCAAGAAGCGGTAATCTTACCACCATCTGGACATCAGGTACATGTAAGGCCACAGAGACTAGGATGACTGTCCATAAGTGACCTTGACAAATTTTGCTTGCCAATTTGATTTCATACCTTTCAGGAATCTTGCTGTATTCGAAACTGGCCTTCCTAAATTGCACGGAGCTATGGAAATTACATGATCAAGGTGCAATGTCATACCGTTTTGGCCAAAGGTATGTTGTTATCTTGAATAAAAGAACTCCCTGGTCTAATCATGAGCTATTCAGGACTCTGGGCAAAGATATGAAGATCGGAAACCTTGGGAATAGACATAACATTGATACTGGTGTGTGAGTGCAAATATATCTTGAATTTGAGCAGATGTGCAGGGAGTTTAACTAGAGAATCCTGCACCACCTAGATGGTACAAACACCTACAAGGTTGGCCCAGGTTTCTCCTGGGTGTATTGAGATTGTTATCTGAGGTACCTCCGCCTCAAGGTGGTCATTAAGTGTTGAGAGGGATTGTAAATGCATAGTGAGAATACAGCTTGTGGTGTAGGAAGGGGGTCTGTTGATGATTCAGCTTCATACAAAGAAAACAACGAGAAGCATTACAAACAAAGCATCATCTACGAGCATAGCCAGCAAATCCTGACTTGGATCCATCGCAAAATCCTTTACTAACATATCCTGATCTGGCAGCTCTACCTGATCCACATCAGGTCGCGTCGATGAAGGAAGCCATGTCAGGACAAATACCCCCCCAAAGAACATCTTAACAAAGATGCTAGCGATGAGTTCATAGGCACTACATTCCCCACTGAATGAAATGCTCATAAATTTCTTCCAATTCAGATTTGCCCAGGCCAGTCGAAGTTCACGAAGACGTCCCAGTCTGTTGGCATTTAGAAGGTGGGAACTTTTGCCATCTTCCATGTTGTCCATAGCGAGTTCAATTGTGTACTGAAGGGCAAGGGAGCCATTGACAATGTTCTTGAATGCTTTACAGACCTTATGAGCCTAAGTTGAGTGACACAGCCTTGACAATGACTATGTGAAAAGAGCACACACCTATGTGCCAATGAATGAGGGATCACCTTTGAAGAACATCGCCGAATGAACTCTAGGGTTTTCAATAGAAATTTCCATCCTTTTATACTGCAAGAACAGATTGCAAGTGATGGCAGCAGCTTCTTCCTTGGTAAGGCTGCGAGGGTGCTTTGACGGATGGAAGGTGGAGGAGGAGGCGCCGGTGAAGGTGCAATTGTAGTCGTAGTACTGGGTGTGGTTCAGGTTGGGGGTCAGCACGTAGATGGGGGGTGGCACATTGAAGGCGAGGGTGGCAGCCACTGGAGAGGGGTGAGCGGGGAGGAGCGGGGAGGCGATAGGGGTGAACATATGGGGAGGGTGGCTGTGGTCTGGGGCATCGGGATTGGGATTGGGATACGTGCAGGACGCTCCCAGGCCATGCTTCAGACACGACTGCACACTAGGTGGCAGGGCTAAATGCAGTCAATCAGTGGCATGCTGCGGGTGTCAGGACTTCAAGTGCAGGCTGAAAGCAGCTATTTTGTGGAATTTGGGCCAGTCATCTGCCTACAAGACTCTTGTGTGTGTGGTTCAGAGCCAAGTCACCATTCTCGAATATACAAGGACCCCACCATCAACCCCTGTGTCCTCAAAAATCAAGCTGATTTCTGCCAAAATTCCTCCAATGGCACAGAAATCCAACTCCAGATCACAGGAACACTTACAGATGTCACATCCTTTCTAAAGCCAAGTCCATGTCAGCCGAGGTCCAAGCAGATACTTACATTGTTTCCGTGACTATATTGCGCTTTGAAGAGGAAATCAATGGTGCCGGTTAGCCCGACTTTCAGACCTGTAAAATGGAAGGAGCTGCATCTTCTTTCACCATGGTCTTGCTGCCACTGCAAGTTTTGACCTCTACATTCATGAAGCTGAAATCACCTCAAATTCAATCTTCCAAATTGCAAAAATAGACTCACCACGATCGTCAACACTCCTTGTCAAAATCTAGATTGCGGTTAGAAAGTTGATGTACAGTGAACTTATGTATCAAGTGTCCGTAGGACTGGATTTGAAATGTTTCAGCTCTAGAAAGCTTCACGCTTGTTCTAGGTAAGAATTCAAGTTAAGAATGAATAGTACTAATGGACATTTTACCTTGCTCACCGGATGAAGATCATATGCTCAAGCCCTTGTGGCATCCATCTGAATGCACATCACACAGCCATTTGTGCACCAGACTCGATGAACTAGAATACAAGTCAGAATGAACATCACAACAAAAGACATACAGAAAAATATCTTGCGGCTCTGCAAGCTTTCTGTCCCAGAAAATTCAATGCTCGTTCTAGGGAAGAAATTTAGTAGACATTGGATATCCCGATGATGGACTTACCTTGCTCACTGGATGGTGTTTCATATACTTAAAGCCTGATGGCTCTGGTGTACATGTCACATCCATCCACGAAGGATATGACCTAATGAATATGGATGTCAGAAAGAATGGCAAAGGGCACAAATAACAGACTTACCAAAACACACCCTGCGAGTGTGGGATTTGCCTGGCAAGATTTGCATTCTGGATAAGAAGATGGATGATAAGTGTTAGTAGATAAACTAACCTTGCTTGCCAGACGGTGATCCATATACTCAAAGCTTAACAAGGTTGCCAGGATGCTCAAGCTTTGAATAGGACATGGAAACCATGACAGTATGCTCCTATTGTGCCATGGCTTGCCAGATGGTGATATGTGGTCTTGAGCCTTGCTAGTAGTGGTGACTAACAATAGACATCATTGAGAGTTCCAACTTCAATGATGAATTGGAAATTTACCAGACTTCTTCTGAGGAGCATGCATATTGAACTATACACTTGAAGTTGGCAGCTACATGACTGAAGTTATCATTAGTTGGCTTTTTTGAATCCACCAAATGAAAACTCACCTCTGTGCTCTATTCCTCCGAGTCCATGCTAATTCCCCAGACGACACCACAAATATATGGAGGTAGATTATTACTTGCCATGATGCATTGGTCTTGGTGTCTGGTTCAAGATGGATCTAGTAAAAGGATATTCAACCTAAGATATCCCAATATAGATACACGTACCAGTGTCCTTGAAAACTCAACTCTAGTCTGGATTTCAGGTGATGAGCATGAAAGTTGCGAGAGGATACATACAGTGTTGGTGGTAAGACAGGAAGCCCAATACCTGGTGCTTCGATCGATGCTCCCAATCCCAATACAAACATCAACACCCTTGTTGACATTGAGGCAAGTATTGCAGGCATGCAACAGGGGAGATGACATAGTTGTATTGCTTGGAAAGAGGAGATATTGTAACAGGGAGAGAGGCAAAGTCAGAATTTGGGGGATGATTGAGCTAAGAGTATAAGAACAAATATGCTGATGGACTATCAACAGAACTCCATCATGTTCCAGAAACAAACCAAAACAACTTTATTGCAGAAAGAATATGGTCATGATGATGTGGCAGGAAACATGTCATGCATGCAGCTTCAACTTATCACCGACACCCAAACATTCCTGTCTTCAGGAATTTTTCAGATATTGAAACATATTTTATTCACTACACTTGACTCATATGCGTTCAATTCTGTAACAATCTCCTCAACAATATACAAATTGAAATCTTTCATCAGTCTGATTGAAATGAAGAATTACTACTCCGATTTTTGATCAGATGTCAAGTCAAGGTAACTAGGCGGAGGGTCACGAACCCACATCAAGAAATGCAAACAAGTCCATGAACCTTGTTTCTTCCTTGCCACCATCCCTGACACATTGTTTACCTCTTTTTCCAGACCTCGATCGCTGACAAGTATTGCCTGTTCCGCTTCACCATGCTCCAAGATTGGTCACTGAATTCATTCAAGAATACCCTGCCGAAGAATATGAGTGCAGTATCTCGTTGAATATACACACTCATGGAGAATCAGAAAGAGATGGCATGCTCACTCATGCTACTTGGAATAATCCTGCCATTCAAAGTCCCTCTGCTTTCAATCTCATATTTTCTCACCAACATAAGAGAACTTTCTACATATCCAGTGAGCAGCATAAATCAATATGAACTTTATTTGAGTGTTTGAGGTCTTGACCACTGGAATACTGGAGTGATGGCTGCTTAAGTATTTCCACTTAAGCTACATAAGACTATGTACAGTATACTATATGCGGTTATTATAGAACTACTTAAGTTTTCCTCCTTAAGTCATATAACTTAAATTTTCCTCCTCAAGCCATGTAACACTATGTACAGCATACCACTCAAGTATTTCCACTCAAGTCATAGCAAACTACTCAAGTATACCCACTATAAACAATGAAGTGTTCCCACTTGAGTGCAAATTCTTGAATTCTATGAGGCATACTTGAGTGAGTGTTATGTCACTTAAATGTTTGACACTTGAAGGGAAGTCTTGCAGCTTGCTACTGCAACCGGCGAGTCAACTTTTCCCTTAGCAAGAAAACTTTGGTGATAGGGAGGGGCAAGGTAGGAAAAGGAATGACAACTGTCAGAGTGGACTATTTAAGGTGTCGACACCACTGACCCGACAATAAACAATAATGACGCTATTTATATTTGATGGTCCAAGCACAAAATCAAGACATCTCTATTATTCTTCCAAATTTGTAAGCCTGTCTGCCCCTTGATCCAAATGATGCTTTTCCTCCTCTTTGTAAAGAGCACGTTGTGCCATAAGGAAGTCTTGTATTCTCTCCCCTTCCTTATGATCAAGCGCCTTTTCATAACCTAGGTTTATGAACTCCAGCCATGCCCTTTTAGCAAATGAAGAGTACATATGCACCTTCTCTCATGCATATGCCTCATACCCTGGCCGATCTTGGATAATGGTTGACCCAGCCAGAATCAAGCCCTGTTGCATAGTGGTGACATAGAAATGTACTGCTGGCAACTTGTCGATGAAAATACCTCCTTTGACCTGGGATATGTCTTCTTCTGCAGGTGGCAAAGGCTCTGGGTCCCACTCTTAGTCTTCCAGCTTGACTTCGTTTTCCTGCTCCATTACATCAGTAGCTACCATTTGCTTAGTCAGAACTCTCTTAGGAGTTACATACAACTTCATTTTACTGCACACACTTGGAGAGGCTGCCAGCCAATGTTCCGCCGATAGTGTTACTGGTGCCTTCATCATCTGGTCCCAAACATCTTGTTCCAGGTTACCAGATTGCACATCTACTGTCTTTCTATATGCCAGTCCAGGTCTCTTAACTTTGCCTGGTAAGACAGAAACTTTATTTCAAGTTTCACTCACATCAGGGAGTAAGTTCACATCCAGTACTGAGCCATAGGGATTCTCCAGAATGGAATACTCATCATTCCCAGGTCCCACAATTACCAGGGGCATTGATCACAATTGATCTGCCTTAGGTGGATTAGCTGTCTCAAAGTTCTCTACATTACTACTTGTTTTTGGGTTATATTTGCTTTGCTTAGATGACCAGGTTTGCCAGTTCTCACTTCCCACTCCTCAGTTTTGGTTTTGTACATCCTCCAGTGAAATAACACTTGACCCAGCAACTCTGCTAGTCTTATTTGAATGTATTCCTGCCTTCATCAAACTGTTACAAAAATCCTGGGTATCTTGAGAAGGGACATTTGATTGACTCGCTTCCCTGCTATGCTGGGCATGAGTCTTAACCATGGAGTCCCATTGAGGTCCTTCTAGGTACTGACTCTCCAGTACCAGGTGCATGGTTTGCTGTGCAATTTGTTCCATAAGCATCCTCAGATATCCGAAAGTGTGTTCTTCCTCAGCTATCTGGTGTGACATAACATATTGCAGCACCAGGCCCGGTATCTGCAGTGCTGCCATCAGGTTTTGGTTTTGAGGTCTTTTCGACTCTGCCTGCCTCTGGCGGTTATAGTGATGCAGGATCCTTGCTTTCTGACTGAGTCCTTGCAGTTCTCTGGGTATGTTAGTCCCATCCTTCAACTGGTACAGATTCTGAGTACTGTCAATATGCACTAGGTCTCCTGCTGCGATCATTTCTAGCTTAGAAGGACACTCGATCTGGAAATGCCCAAAGAGATCACAGAAGTAGCATTGCCAGAGCGGGTTACTGGTATTCCCATAACCTCCCATTCTGCCCAAACTCTGACCTGGAAGGGAAATAGTCAAGGTTGTTTTTAGCTGAGCTAAAGTCCTCTGCATTTCTTCATCCTGTTTCCTTTGTCCTTCCATCTGTTTCTCCAGCATGGTAGTCATAATTTGATTACTATCCACCATGCTTCCCAGGTAAGAGGTTAACTCCTCTGGCAGAACCGGGGACTTCTGTACTATGGGTTCTTGCTTGATGTTGACAAGCCCAGGTTTACTACTGAGAACAGGTTCCTTTTTGATAGGATTGGCCTGTACCGTCGCCAGGTTGAATAAATCATTATACACCATGCCAGGTCCTTTAAGAACATGCTTCCCAGCTTTGAATACTTGTTCCAAAGTCCAGGGGTCCTTTGCACTCCTAGCGGCTGCACCTGCAGGTGCTGGGGTGGTATTCAGATGGTCCCTCATTCTCTTCCAAAGAATGTCCTCCTCAAAAGGCAAGATGAAAAGATGCACTAAGTCCATATTGGACATCAACTTGTCCTTTTCCACCTGGTTACTCTTGGCTTGGAATTCCTGGTGATAATTGAGGTAATCACTAGTATCTAAGATCCCGGCTCTCACATATCTCTTGGCTACTTTCAACAATCCATGATAAGCATCTTCATTGTCTACCTCTGCTCCATCATAACTACTCAAGACTTCTTTCTTAAAGTCATCAAACGTCTTCCCACTCATGAAAGTGGGAAATGCTCTCCACTGATCCTCAATGTCAGTACTCATATAATGGATGGCCCATTCTTTCTTCTCATCTTCACTATCAGCTCCCGAGTGCACCTTGAACATTCCTTCCACGATCCGGAAGTGTTTTCTAATTGCCTGGGGGTCTGATGAGTCGAGCTTAGGTGCATCTTGTAATGACTCCATTGGCATTGGTCTCTTTGTCATAGCCAACATATTGCTACTTTTCTGATTACTAGGGGGATTCTGAGGTGGTTGCTAGTTTGATTTCTCAATGAAGTTACTATCAGGCTGAGTGCTACTCACAGAATTAGAAACACTGGGACCAGGCTCTGGACTTGAATTCTTGGCATGAATGCATGTGAGATCCTCTTCCTGCTGAGCTTGATTCCTTCGAATTTCTTCCTCCAGGTCAATACTTAATTGCTGGGTAGGTTTCTTGCAGTTCTTGATCTGAACTATGCCTCAGGTGACTTCTTTGAGGTGATACTGTTGTCTGGCAACTCTCTCTGCTTCTTGAGCAGCTTTAGCTTTTTCACATTGGAGCTTTCATAAGGCTTGAATGTTACTGGAGTCCAGGATTCAAGGTTCTGGGATCTCATCCAGGGTTTTGGAGTTCTAACTCAATACAAAAGCTTTTTAATTCAGACTATCACCCCCTCATGGTGGGCTGCAGATGAAAGGGCTGGTGACAGTGCAGGTGTGCAACAGTACTGTTACCCACACTAATAACACTCTAAGACACTAACCAGGCAAGTTTGTGGGGGCAGAGGAATGTCTGTTATGTAGAGCTTTGTACTTTATTAGATTTTCTGGTCGCAATATAATGGGATTTTAAAGGTCTGTTCTGACCGGGTAGGGTTATTCCATTTATTGGATACACAAAACACAAACACAAGACATGAGTATCTACTGAGATACCAGATTCTGCACTGAGTTGCAAGAATCTCCAAACCAGGCTGACTGACTGACTGGCTCTGAGACACTGATGTTCAATACTGATTCTGATCCTTTCTGAGGGTACTTGCTAATGGCGAACTTAATTGTTTTTAAAATACTTTCAATTCTAGTGAGTCTAGGACTCGAAGCTCTAACCTAAATTCCTGCAGGTATTACTACCATAGCTGGGGGCCAGGAAACTTGACCCAGTGACTATTTACTACCTACTTTTACAAGCTTCCATCCCATGTCTTCGTCACAATTGCCAGACCCTCATACCTCAGGTCTTGGCAACCTGACTACGACACGGAACTTCAGCTTGTTGGGGCCTGCCCCAAACCTGGCTTATTACTAAGATGTTAGTTTGAGAGAAAATATGTATTATGTGTTGGAGATTCAGCCTATCCTGAGTGTCCCACCTATTCGATGTACCGATGTTTTACCTTATTTGATTGAACATACTTACTATATTTAGATTACATCTCCTATCCATTCCTACTTATATCTGCCATATCCCCTTTATTGCACCTCAGCCATTCACATTGACTACAGGACTGACTGAGGTGTGTATCTTATGTTCATTCTATCATATATATTTCTTATGCTACATTCATACAATAAAGCCATTCACATTGACTATGTGACTGACTGAGCTGTTCTCATACTAACATTATGATTGTAATTGAGCTTCAGAATATGCAATATTCAATGTATCAGTATTTTTTTCTGTTGGTGAAAAGCAAACTCAAATCTGTTGTCCAGAAGTGTAGCAGCTAAGTGCTGCATACAGTTGTCCATGTGAATGAACAGGAGTATGTAGATCCAATCTCACATAAGTGACTGACTGGCCTTGAGACTTGTTGATTGTCATTGCAAATGCCAGCCTGGCTGGAGATTTACAACATGAAAATGCAATAGGTAGTTTGGCAGTATCTTCATTGACAGTGATATGGGGAATGGAGATAGTCTTGCTCATATGGGTGCCACTAAGAAGACAACATTCCAAAACATGAGGATGGAAGCCAGTAAGAATCATCCATGTTAGGGCTTCACACCATACCATGTACAGTATACGGCCATACAGAGGACAGCAGTCAACCATCAGAAACTTGGCCTTGATAGTATGGTGATGGTAACAGCTGTCATTACCATATATACATCAATGGTTACCTTCAAGGGTGGACATCAGCATCAAATATTGCAGAAACAGTCAGTTTTCATTGTTTTATCTATACTGGTCAAAAAAAACTCACTAATTAGTCCGTTTTCAGATACCCATATAGGACCTGTACAATACAAAATGGGCAAAACTCTCTGACAGTACAGGGATGGTACCCATACAATGACACCCATACAACCATACCATATAGTGATGGTGCAAATCCCTAATCCATGTCCTATTGCATAGGCTATTAGCTGGATCCAGATTGCATAGGAGCATAAGTGGGTATCCAGCTTTGCACATGGTAATCCAGAGGGATTAAAATTCTGAAGAAATTCAATTGAATAGAAGGCAGCAGCATCACTGTCATCTCATCCATGATCATCTTATCCATACTCCACTATACCATCACCTGTCTCTGGAAACTTCTTCAGAACCTGCTGACATTGAAGGATATCCATCCTGCCATATGTACAGCCTACCTTTTTTTTGATCACCTTTTGTTCCTACTACCTATCTTTTATATTATAAATCTTGTCATTACTCAATCTCACTTATAAAGTCTCACCATAGTCACCTTCTACCTCAGTTGTTTCATTTATGCTTTGCTGACTGAGGTGTGTAAGCCTATACCACATTTACTATTTACTTACTCACACTTGGTCTTAGATCTAATGTATACTCTTCTACCAATAGGTACAGTACACTGTTAATGTACAGTTGTTTTGCCTATGCTGTGTGAACTGAGATCTAACATATATTTTTCTACCAATAGCTAATTGCATTCAGAGAGAATTAGTAGTAAGAACATATTGAATACCCAATTGGTCATGCCACAGTAATCTCCCTGCATTGTGACATTTGAATAAGGCATAGCACAGATGGCATCTACATCCCTCTGCATATCTTAGTTATGTAAAGATATCAGGAGCAAAATATGCAAAAAAGATGAAAAAATAGTGTATATCTCCTGAGATCTTGATATAACAAAAATACATCCTCATGATACTATCTCACTCAACCTCTGGTTACATATATAAGATGTACTTTAGTTTTCTACACCTCAGTACTTTCTGCTTTTACTGTGCTGACTGAGGTTTGAATATTTTGTTACCTTTCTATCCATGTACATACATAGTCTTTAAAGATCTTACTCTTATCCTCCCATTATCAGGTACAGTGTGCTAACTGAGATGTTACTATCCTTTAGTACAGAAGGTGGGCTTGTCACCAATATCATGAAATGGAACTAATGCTTACCTGGGTGTGGCAGTCTCACATAGGAGTGACCACAAAAACAGCAGGTGGCAATGCAACTGGGTTAAGCCAGGCTTGTGGCAGTGCTATAGGACCGGTCCTTCAATAACTGGTTGTGGCAGTGCATACAGAAGAGGAGTAGAGAATTCAAAGTCCGGTAATTTACATAAGCATTTCTGTGGCTGTGCGCATCCTAACTTATATATATGATACTACCTGGTATGTCTAATTAGGATAAATAAAACCATGGGCTGATATTACCTGATATCTAGTAATCCTACTACACTGCTTACTTAAGGCTTGGTCAGAAGGCGCGATCATACCATCAATCAAGTCATATTTCCTTACCAGGTAGGCCTGGACCTGTACCTGGTCTATAGATTGCTTATAAGCAAACGTGTGCAGCAGATATTTGTCCATACCCATGCTATGACACATACTTCCAGGTAACCCGCAGCTTACCAGGTAGAACTTGTAGTTCTAGCCTGGCTACCGGGTAATCCCCATGTTCCTACTATATTCGGACTTGGTAACACATTCATTGACCTGCTGAACTTGGCCATCCAAAGCATGTGGTGCCATGCCTGGTCACGTTACTCTTTCAATAATTAAGAAGTCCCACCTTGACACGTGGAGTGCTTCGGTGGATTTCTATTAAGTACTGGTATGTTCGCAACCTGGTATGTTTATATGACTCTTGCTTGCCTTATAATCTATCCAGGTTACTGTGCTCTTTCTAGGACAATACTTTCTTATACTTAGCAATACTTGTACTTTCCAGAAATGCAATTTTATTAGGGTTACACACCTGAGTGCTTTTTAGGCACATCAAAGGTTGTGTGGCGAGTTCAGTAACAGGGTCGAGTAGCCACCTTGTGAAGGTGCATACAAGGTTCTTCTATGAAAAAAGAGTTTTAGGCAGCAACATAAGAGAGGTGGGCTGACTGAGCAGCATCTAAGCAACAAAAATGGAGTCTCTGGGGGAGAGAAAACATGCAACTCTGTGAGGAGAGAAATATGGTGTCTATGTATCAAGCAGAGCTGTCTTTATTTTTGGATGTCTCATAGATATAGATACAAAGTAATTTCAAAGAAAAGTGTATTTCAACAAAGTAATTAAGACCTAGTAAGAAACAATAAGAATAGGAGTGAAAAACAATGTTAGTAAGAACATACAAAGGTCAATGTACATTCCCATTGGGAAGTTTCATTGTTGTAGGGCACAAGTAGTCATATCAGCCATGGCAATGCCTAGCAACAGAAATGACAAGAACAAGGGGAAAAAATACAAGAAAACCCACCTGTGTCATGCACGCACCCACATCAAACACATCAATGCATTTTTTCCCATGCATGCCCAGGAACACACACACAAATGTCAATTGAATGCAAACACACCAAACACAGGAACAGAAACACAAACGTAAAATCACTGTGCACTACCACATCATGTTGCACAGCAAACAGGCTTGCATTGGTTTGCTGTTAATAATAGCTGCCTGATATTCTCAAAGTTTCAGGAGCCCTCACTTCATAGCACCATTCCATTGTCAAAGACATGGCATCATTGATGTCAGGACCAGCCTTGCAACTACCCTTCAGCCTTGAAATATTAATAGACTCTGACAACCCCACCTTGGTATTTATGGCTTCTAAGCCAGAGCAAAGCCTTGATGTAGGTCCGCATATGTCATCTCTGGAATGCATTGGCATGACCGTAGAAGACAAAGAAGCGAATTAGTGAAAGCTTGAACACAAACCTGAGATCCATCCCCCACATACAGCATATTTCAAAGCATAGCTTGCTCAGTTGTGCAACAAGTGCATGCTCCCTGTGGGCGAGCATCTCTGCTAACGGAGTCTTTAAATCTCTCGCATTGTATGTACATCAATACATTGTATAATCCCCCTCCCCAGAAAAGTAGAAATTACTGGAGGAAAGGCTTGGAGAGGTATTTCCAGGGGTTTTCATGTTTTTTGGTATCATCAAGTTCCCAGAATATGATTCTTCAGGTTTTTGCCTCCCATAGATTCATTCTGCATTCATTTTTTGGTAATTTATACATATTAAGTAGTCAATAAATAGGGCCTTTAGAGGAGATGCATCACATTTTCCAGGGCTTGTGCGTTTTGTGCCAGGCATTATGCATTACTTTTTATGGCCTTACAATGTCGCTGCGCATGCATTCTCTCTTTGAGTACCTTTCCTTCCTTCCCTTTATTGCTCACCTTCTCCTGTTTTTTCTCAGTCTGGGAACCGGCCTGACAACAGATGATCTGTGGAATCTGGGATCCTTCTTAAGTGGAAATCACCTGAACATGACTAAGACACGTCAATGAGGAGAGGGCCATCCTTGAATGTGTAGACAAGCCCTCAAGAGCGCATAACCGGTTTATCATTCTGTGTGAAGATGAGTCTATCCAATGGGTGGAGGACGATAAATAACCCTGAAGATGAGGCATCTTGTGACACTCCCAGGAGAGGTATGACCCACAATCAAATTTCTTTCGCAACTTGACAAGTAGAAGGTAGTAATTACTAGGACAAAACTTGACTGGCATTTGAAGTATTTTTAGTGTTCCGAATACTTACCAGAGATGTTTAAGTGGATTACCCTGTTTGATACTCACAACAGGCGCGGCTAATTGGCGTGCAGATCCGGGCCGATGTCGTGTCAGCTGCAGCGCGACGCGTTGACACGGCCATGTGGTGAAAGTTTTCTCCCTCTTTCCACTACTACTTCTGACCCGGACCCATTCAGCGAAGTCTCCTTAGCGCCAAGCGACGAAAATTTCAATGTACATTTTCCCTGTCAACTTTCGTCCTGACGCTGATGTTGTACCCACAGTGCTTCTTCACCATGTGTCTCTGTCAATTCCGTTTCGATGACGCTGTGTATTCATGATTCATCGCCATCAATCGCTCCATTTTTGTTATCAGGCGCCTATCGAACTGCGGGCCTGTATCACGTTCTCGCAGAGCCTATATCAGCTCTTTTTCCGTCGATTATGACTAAGTCACGCATTCAGATCTGCTGTGGGCGCAAGCTCTTTGGCACACGTGCGGTCATACTCTGTACGTTGAAATACTTGCATCTTCATCCAGAAAGTCTCGTCCCATACACTGATTCTCCTGCTGGCCGGTTTCTTGAGCCGGTTTCCTGACGGATTGATCCCTGACTATAACGGTCTTCTACTGGAATCAATCGGACTCGGTCGGTGATCCTCCCCTTTGAGCCTGGTAAAGATCTCCTCTCCAAATTAATTTCTAAACCTTCTCAGTCGTTACTAACATGTCTAGGCCGTTTTATCACATGCGACTATGTATTGACAAGCTCATGACTCGCTCGTTGACGCTCAACAATGACGTGAGGCGCAGTCAGCGAGCGCAGACAGGGAGAATCGTCAAGTTGCAATTGATTTCGGGAGAATCCTCAGGTAATGGATAGAGTTTGCACTCAACTGGTGACAGGGTATTACGCGGGTTGTCTCTGGTCCGTGTATGACGATTAACACTCATGGTATGCGTGATATTCAGCGTCTTGTTAATGGTATACTAGACAATCGAGAAGACCTTTGATGATAGAGACCCTTTGGTATCTGGTCAATGTGATCGCGACGTTTTAGACCCATGGCCCCAATTTGTGTCGGGCTGTCCCCTAGACCATATCAAGCTCTGCAGATTCGGATCTCCGTACAATACCCAAACAGGTGCCTATCACCTTCTCCGACTCAGTGATTTCTAACCAATCATGACTCAGGATTCACTAGTTGATTATATGCGCCAAACAAGCGCTCAATTTGGCCCTGGTTTTTAAACCCGCGTCTCGTGGTCTTCGTGGTTCCTCCTTTCCCCAGCCAGGGCCATTATCTCTTCTGCGCTTCAGGTTCATTACCGCGCGATCCACTTTCCATTCTCGACGTGGAGCCTGTTACCTTTTCAATAGCCAGCAGCTTATTACCCACCAGCCACCGATATATTTACGAATGTCAGTTCCATCATTGTGAGTTAATGAATGTTTATTTGTGAACGGTGTCCACTCACTAAGTTCATAGATTATCGTTGGAGTAAGCAACAATTGGATTTTTCAACCTATGAAACGTTGACCTTCAAGTTATAGCAGCCAAAGCTACATTAGAGATCGGGGTGCACGTCTGTTACATCCTCATGAATATGCTGATTCCTCGTATGTCTATATTCCCTCTTCCACAGAGTGAGTGTTTCAGAAAGCGCTGCCATCGTTTTTTGCTCATGAAAATTGGAATGAAGCCATATTATGGGCATGGGAATTTCTTTGTCAGTACCCGCTTACCTTCCAACGATTGCAGAACGAGCGTCGCGTATCCGCATCATGACCACTCAGGGAGTGGTTACCTGCGCGACCCTCCACGCTCCGGACTGCCTCCAAGCACTCAGGCGAGCAATTATATTTCGAGGAACCCAGCAGTCTTGCCGTAAATGACAGACTTCACCTCTAGTTTGCACATTCAGATCATATCAGGCATTCCGACTCTTCGGGGCGTAAAAGAGCACTCTGTGTAAGCACCTCTTTTCAAACGGCGTATGCTGGGTGTTGATACTGAAACTACTGTCGCTTAGATCGGTATCAACTATCGTGGGAAATCAAACCAACTCCGAGGCTGTATACAAGATGCGAAAAACATTCGCGCCCTCTTGATGAGTACATGTCTTCCGTACTGTTGAACTATCGACACAGTCTGATAGACGTTTATTTCTATAGAAAACGGGTACAAGGACGAGGATATCAAATTGCTTACTGACGAGACGGATAATATCACCCCCACCAGAGATAATGTTCTAGATGCACTGTCTTGGCTTGTTGACGGTGTCAGTTCAGACGATTCTCTGTTTATTCATTGTATGCTCCGCGTTTTCCTTTCAGTTCCTTTTCTGATGCCTTCTGTGCACTCTCAGACTCTGGGCACGGAAGCCAGATTGTTGATACTAACGGTGACGAGGTCGACAGAAAAGACGAAGGTTTTCCATCCAATACTTTTCCCGCTAAATAAGCTGCTGAATGTGTACACTCTTGCAGTCATTGAGTGCATCGGTCCATCTTTTATTTCTGACGATGCGAGTTCATATGTCATCCATCCACGACGCGAGCGTTGACTCTTTTGTGACCCAGGAAATACACGAAAAACTCAAGTCACTGCCTTGTTGTTGCCGGCTTACGGTAGGATCGTATTTTGAGCCGGGTGCTTTGATCAATGTCTGACGCCAGTTGCATCTATCAGACTCTGTTTGATGTGAGGATATACTGGCATTTTATTTCAACCACGTCACCTTGATTGCGCAGAGCTGTCACTCCGGGACGATCTTGGGTAAGCACATCACTGCTGCTGATTCACTTCACTGAGTTTTTTACGTCAGATCTGCCCTATGTTGTAATTATCTTATCTTTCGGACTCCTCGACGTCAATTCTGAGTAGCTTTTTTTAGTATGATTGTGATGGTCAGCGCGAGCGGGCTGTAGCGGCAACGGTGCTGGATAATATTTCCGCCGATGTGGTGAGTATCTATTATCTGATTTTATCAGATGACCAGAATCAACGGCAGATATGCTGGTCTGGCGCCAAGGACAACCAGGAAGGCGCTGATACGCCGCAAGGTGGTGTCATGACGCGAGTGAGAGACTACCACTGTTCTCTTCCTGAAGTCCACTCATCGGCAAACTGGAATGTGTAGGCATTCATCAAGGCTTTTCAAGAGAACACCAACCGATCCTACAAGCAGCTTCTTCACTCAACAAGGTCAGCTTCTATCCTGTCTACAGACGGAGCATAGTCAATTTCCTTTTTCAGGATCAGTATTGTCAATAATCATCACCAACAGATAGCTCAGCTGGGCTCTTCCCGCAAAATTGTGAGTAAGACTCCTTCATTGATGGTTGTTTCTGATCGCCTGTCAATTCGAATGATGCACAGGTCCCTGAAGATAAATTTACTCTATGAAGATGCCATCCTCAAATATCTCCCATTCCATGTATACTTAGCTTCCTTCGAAAGAAAGTATCGATCAGTGCTGCTACTACTAGGAACTTTCCGT
The DNA here is from genome assembly GCA_030435655.1 of Armillaria novae-zelandiae. Lineage (NCBI taxonomy): Eukaryota > Fungi > Basidiomycota > Agaricomycetes > Agaricales > Physalacriaceae > Armillaria > Armillaria novae-zelandiae. Next base: position 29,527 of record JAUEPR010000177.1, read on the forward strand.
GAATTGGCTTGGTTCACACAATATGATTTTTTGACTTTGTGCCCTCTGTTGTGAAGGTAAGTCTATCAGATAGGGGACAAGTGGGAGGAAGGCCTAAAGATCTTGTGACCTCCCAGGAAAGCGTCACCGGTCGATAGTAGATACTCGCCACCTCTGGCAGGGCGATTTGAAATGGAAGGAGGCCTGTGAGACCCAATTAGATAGCCATCAATTTATAGGTAATAATGAAGCCTGGATAGCCAAAATGCGAGATTAAGCAAAGAAACATTGAAACCGGAAGGTCGGCTGGATGTTCCGGAAGATGATACAGACAGCCTGTAAGATCCGGATCATCTCCAGATTACCTTCTATAGTTATTACAGCAACATTCTAGTACACTCTCAAAGATTTATAACCAGAAAGCAACACATGAGAGCATCGGAAGAAGGTCCAGGAAGGTCTAAATTGACCAAAAACACGGATTACTCAAAGGAAGGCACACGGAGAATCAACAGTATATTACTATGGCTAATTGTACAGCTAAACTACCATGTTCCAGTGTACACAAGTGCACGGACGCGTGTGCGACGCCAGACGCGTATTGTGGAAGCGCAAGGAGGGTGGACGGAAGGTCGATCCCGATATGGTAATGAATGAAATTCCGGATTCGGACTGAAGGGGAGGAACGTCCTGGTGAGGGGGGGGCCTTTAGGCCCGTTTGATGGCTATCTAATTGGGTCTTACAGGCCTCCTTCCATTTCAAATCGCCCTGCCAGAGGTGATACTCGCAACAGGCGTCGAACAAGCGTGGCTAATAATGCGCAGACTCGGGCCGATATCGCGTCAGCTGCTATGCGACGCGTTGAGACAGCCACGTGGTGAGAGTTTTCTCCCTTTTTCTACTACTACCCCCGTTCAGCGAAGTGTCTTCAGCGCCCTGTCGATGCCCGTGTTGACGCCGATGCTATACCCAATCTTCTCCGCCATGCGTCTCCCTTTTTTTCAATTCAGTTCTGATAACACTGCCGATTCATTAATCAATCCATTTTCGTTATCAGGCGCCTATCGAATTGCGGGCCTGTATCTCGTTTTCAGAGTGTGTCAGCTCTTTCCTTGTTCATTGATTTTGTTTAGTACTAGTGATTGTTGCAATAAGATCTTCGACTGTGGGCGCAAATTCTTCGGTGTAGATGTCGCTATCCTCTCTGCGTTGAATCCAATGCTTGCTATATCCTACCTCTCTGTCCACGTATCCCGTCCCAAACATTTTTTCTACTATCGGCCGCTTTCTTATGCTGCTTCCCTGATTGTAGCTGAGAATTTATCGGAGTCTGCCGGTGACCCCCCTGCAGCCCAGAACTGCAGCCTTTGAGCCGGGTAAGAATCTTCTCTCTTCTATCATGACGTTACTCCTTAACCCTTCTTGGCATTGACTAACACGTCGATGTCCTTAGCTTATGCAACTATATAGTCGCAAACTCATGACCCGCCTGTTGGCGCTCAGTAACGGGAGACACATCTTTGTACAGCGTTCGGCTCGAAACGAAGAAAAGTGTTAAGCTGATTTCCAGTCACTCTTCTGCCAATGGATAGCCGGTGCACTGGGAAGGATATATAGCGTTACCTGGCGGATCTACGTGGGCTGTTTCAGTATCATTTATGACGATTGGCGCTCATGATGAGTGTCACATTGCAGTACATTATACCGCACAGGAGACGACACTGGATAATATGTACACTTTGGTACGCATCTTTCTGTGAAACTGATCGCCACAAGTTCTTTTAGTCTCCAGAGCGCCTAGCTGAGTTTCTGGCCACCTGCTAGGCCATATCAGGCTCCGCGAATCTCACACGATATCCAAAGAGGTGCATATCACTTTCAGGGCGTGACGGCTGTCATTGAGGTCGAATATATGTGTCAAGGCATAGAAAAGAGGCGCCCAATTGGGCGGTAGTTAACCCGTGTCGCATGGTCTTCCTTGTTCATCCATTTCCCCTACCACAGGTCACAGTATCTTCTACGCTCAAGTTCGTTATCGCGTAGTCCGTTCTCCACTCCCGTCTGAGGACTACTTTTTCGTCGTTACTAGAGAATCCTTCCGGCCCTAAACCCTTACTAATGGCCAGCATTATCACTCGGCGACCACCAACGCAGTTGCGATTGCCAGCGCCTGTAGTGTGAGTCCATGAATGCGGTTATACCATGTGTTTTGTTGACTCGGGTGGTCTTTTAGATTATCGACGGGGTGCGCGGTCTTTGAATTTCGAAGTACACCTCGATGACCGTAGTTTTGATAGTAGTCGAAGCTACGTTAATGGAAGGGGTGCTTATCAAGTATCTTCAAACTGCGGTCATGGCTCACACGCTGATGTCAATAATTCCTCGTGTGTCTTTCTTCTTCCACTAAGTAAGTATCCCATAATTCGTTTCTCTTTGTCTTCTTTAGCTGATAGAAATGTGTATGGAGCCACGTTATGGATAAGGAAACCTCTTCGACAGTGCTAAGATACTATTTGACAAGTGCAACATAGAGTGCCAGCATCACGACCACGCTGGTGGAGATTACAACTCTCCACGATTCAAACTCCTTCCAGCCATTGGGGTAAGTGACCATCTTCTAGGCCCCGATAGTACGTTGCTGAAATACCCACATCTCCAGCACAAATCCGGATCTCCACATTCAGGCCATAGCAAACATCTCACGTCCTCGGGGTGCAAGAAAGCACTATGCGTAAATGCCTCAGTCCTCACAGAACAGGCGGAGCGTTGATGTGTAGAGTATTTCCTTTAGATCGGTATCAACTATCGGAACAAACCAAACGAACTCAAAGGCTGTATACAAGATACCAAGAAAATTAGCCACTTCTTGAAGGGTAAACCTCTTTCACTCTCGTTTACAGCAACCGTGGGCTGACACTCCTCTCACCAGAAAACGGCTATAAAGCCGACAATATAAAAGTTCTTACGGACGAAACGGCCAAGAAACCCACAAGAAGCAATATATTGCATGCCTTTTCCCGGCTTTTTAGGGATGCCCAGCCGAATGATTCACTTTTTCTTCATTGTACGCTTCGCCGTTTCCTTTCAATGTGCTTATAAGATCTTTCATTTTTCTCAGACTCTGGGCATGGTGACCAAATCCCCGATACAAATGGAGATGAGGTCGATGGAAAAGATGAACGTTTGTCCATTGAATCGTTTTTGCTCACTGGACAAACAGCTGACATTTTTGAAGGTATTGAAGGTTACGACTCGTTGCATATCATCGATGATGTGGGTGCAAATATTAGTTATCACCCAAGGGCACACTGACTCTTCGACGACTCAGGACATACATGAAATGCTCCGGTCCCTGCCTTCTGGTTGCCAGCTTACGGTATGTTCCGTCTTCGTGCCATGCTTTGACGACATGTCTGACGCAGCACGAATTATACTAGGCTTTGTTCGATGTAAGTGAACATAGACTCAGACGTAGATGGTCTAATGCTTCCCATATCTCCTTTGTTATATAGAACTGTCATTCCGGGACGATTTTGGGTAAGTGTATCAGCTATAGTTCTATCGCTTACCTCGCTTAATCTATCTATAGACCTGCCTTACACTGTAATCAACATTTTCCTTTTTTCGCGCATCACCCAACCTGACCGGCATGTTTTAGTACAACTGCATCGGTCAATGTTATGGCACGACGCCGGGATTAGATATTTCCGCAGATGTGGTAAGTATTTGTTATCTGTTTCTAATAGGTGACGAGAACATAACGCAGATATGCTGGTCTGGTGCCAAAGACTATCAGAAAGGCAGAGATACACCCGAAGGAGGTGTCATGACGAACGCACGTGATTCTTACATTTTGCGTCTAGATGCACACTCACTGCGAAGCTGGGGCTCTGTTCTGTATAGGCATTCATCGATGCTCTCAAATACAAACCGAAACAGTCATACAAAGAACTCCTTCACTCGATAAGGTCATCCTCTACCCTGCCTATGGCTGAGTGTAGTTCTGAATTTCCTTTTTCAGGACGATTGTCGAGCGTAAGCGTTATGGACAGATAGCTCAGCTAGGCTCTTCCCGTCAGATTGTGGGTATAATTTATCTCTTGTTTCTGTTCAACTAACGATTCTAATCATCCTTCCTGCACAGGACCCTAATCTTGACTTTATTTTATGAGAATATGTACTATAGGCATTGCACGTATATTGCTATATTATAGATTCACATAATTTCGCGCTGCTTTCATTCGAGGAAAGTCGCAATTACTGGAAGGGAGAGATGATGACGGTAGTTTTCCACCTATAGCATACGGCTGTATTCAGATTTGTTTGCCTGGCATTAATAAAATACTGTTATAGAGTTCACGTCGAAAGCTACGAGGTCAGCAGTGTAATCGTTTTACATCAAGCTACCTATCTAACAGTCTGAAGAGCAAGAAATAGCCCTCCATTTGAAATCAGTATGAGAAGATTTCTTTGGAAGAGGAAATGTACTTCTACTCTACATCCTCTGTCATCAGGGAACCCACTATACACGTCAATGCCGTATCATCAGCGCAGCGCACCTCCAAATAGCTGTGAGAAGCCATTGTAGCTGCACCATCATGACTGCGATGGAAACGAAGCTCATATCTCATTCATGGGAGAGTCACGAGTCTGCTAGTACACCAACAACCGAGAACACTCCTTATCATAACAATATCGAGTGTACAGCGTAGAAGTCAGAGGAAATCTAATTCCCAACCTTAGATACATGCCAATCAAAGGGCTTCATGAATACGAAAGTCATTTGATGAAACTACAGGTTGAAAATCAATCTCGCCTACCTATAAAACTCCAGTCAACTACAAGTCCTTCTAACGGATCTCGGGACAAAGTTATCACGTCTTCGATGAGTCCTAGAGTCACATCAAGATTTCCTTCTGATAGTGACTTCGAGCTTTCGAGCTGTCAAAAAATGAAGGAGAATCAGCGCACTGGGTCCATGAGTGGCATTCAAATTGGGGATCTGAGTAGCAGCACACGCGACATGGTTGAGATCGACTTTGCACAGAGCAATGAGATAGGATACTTGATAGCACAGCAAAGGACGGCGGCCATGGCGATCGACTCATCATCAATATCATTCTCATTTTGGAACTCACCAGCAACTACCAAACTTCAAAGTCAGATTCCATTGCGATTGTTGCACGATGACGCTGCCATCCATCTACGCGTCTCCAAAGCGATATTCGAGCACATACTGTATTCATGTCAACCTATTCTTCAAGCCACACTTTAGCCCAGAAACCCATCAGCGGCGAGATTACGACTCACCCTATCACTGTGTCGCCCTTTCTGCTCTTCGTAATTTGAGCATCCGTAGCTCCCTCAGAACAGAAGTATGGAGCTGTAACACAAGCAGTCCTGTCTGTCTTCCTGGAAAATGGTTTCACGGGGTTTATAGGAGAAGCCAATGAATAAAACAACGATCACACTCTACTTGAAAGAGTCGGCCTATTATGACGGGGAATAATCGGTACCTTGCCCGATCGGACTCACTACGGATTCCCAACACTGCCTCCAGGCGGGAACTCGTCGCAACCTTTGTCTGTCATCTTCCCAGATTTACTCTTTGTGACTTGCAGACAGCTCTCGAGCTTTACTTGAGCTCCAAGTTCTGATGGTTCCTATGGTGCGATGCAACCCTATTTACCCCATGTCGGACAACAAGTCTGAGTACCTCCGAGGGATTTGACGCCTATCTCCAGGGGAAGTCCCTTGTCAGCACATTCCAGGATCAATCAGTTTCCCTAGGTTTGCAGATTACTCCTGCTTGAAGGTGATGTCAAAAGACGCAGTGATTAAACTAAAGTCAAAACGGCTACTCATAGATTATCCCGGGAGTGTCACATTCGATACAATATCACCGAAGCGCAATTTATCAGAGAAATCAGACACGATCAATTAAATCAACATGTTCGGCTCATTAATAGTCCAAACAACGTACGTGGGGATATTTTTATCATTCCTATCCCAGTCTACCGCATCATCCCTTCTCGACGTACCGAAAATAGCCTTCTATCATGGATCAACGTACCAGCAGTGCCCACCTCTACCAAGCGGAGTGATATATCAACGATGGTAGGACAGCGTAAACCATAATATATTAAAGCCCTGGTTCTACAGTCACTAGTTGATATATCAGCTGCAGTCAAGTTTAAAAACAGTGAGACCCAGCTGCTGTGCTCGTTGTGCCGAACGACGTACTCCCATCATCAACGTCCCACTCCAATTGATGGTCACCGACAGGTCTAAAAATGACTGTTGGATCGCGCCTCATCAGGTACCCCCGTGGCTTCGGTTCTTCTCCCACGGTTAACTCCAGCGCGGTTTAAAAAACGCTCATGTATTGCCATTTCTACCCAAAAGACTGACAAATATGGCTGCATAGAGCAGCCCTGCCTTATATTTTACAAAATGGGATTACCAGGACATGTGGTCGCACCCTCAGCTTCAGTCATCTGCCAGTATGCACGCTGTCTCTCATCCTGTGCCCTACAGCCCAAGTGGTAGTGGCGTCGATCTCGCTAGATTGTTAAAATTCAACACACAACGTATGAGAACTTATAAGTTTTACGTGTCTATCTCCCACGAGTTCGGACCGAACCTAGGTGTGACGAGCTCGGCCGCATTGCAGTCATGACATCACTACCCGAGCACAAAAGTACCTCTCTACGAGGGACCTGTTTCGCCGTACTCTGCCTCGATTTTATTTCCATACACTCCATAATACAATACCTTTCCATCTGGCTACTCGTTTCCATCTAAAGCCATCTCTAGAATTTCGGTCAGACGAAGCCAAAATAAGGGCAACCATTCAATCAATTGCTGTAATGTGCACCGACTTTGCCAACACCTTTATTTGTGGGCTGTCCCAGAAAATGTTTCATTTCCTTGAAGAATTAAGTAGCCGTGATCTTAAAGATGCCTGGCTTGGTTGAAAGTGGCACAGTCTCTTTTGGCAAGTATGTATAATTATGCTTTTGCAAGCCGGTGCAAGGCAAGAAAAGCTTTCTAATGTAAATGCTCACACAATGGATTCAGATGCAATACAACCCGAATGGTATTGGTTCAACATGCGCCTGGTCTGTATCCTGTCTGATACTGTCAGGATCTGCTGCATGTTTTGTAGTAATTCTTTTATTTTATTTTATTTTGTTTGTTTTATTTTACTTTGCACGCTCTACTAGATACCTCACTAGCTCGCAATTTCATTGTATTTTCATCTTTGTATGATACAGCATCGTGAAGTATGTAGCTATACTGACATACATGAAGAATGCATTCCATAATAAATATGTCGTTCCAGTAGAAACCTGAAAATAGTGATTATTATGTATGATATGATGTGGATTCGCGTGAATCTAGATTCCAGGCACTAAGCGATGAGGAACGGTTGACAGACAGATGAAGATCTTCGATGCCAGAATCCGTGCAGTAATAAAAGCTGAAAAGGCGGGATACGATTGCTTTATTTTTAGCCACAGAGGCGCACCGATGGGACCGCTTGTCAGCGGTGGTAGGCGGCAATGCTCACAGCGAGCTAAGGATTCTACACGGCGGGGTAGTCACGGAATCTTCATCTGTAGTTGATATATCACCCCGTTGACTGTAGAAACAGGGCTTTAATATATTATGATTATGTATACCGTACAGTCTTTGATATATCATTTCGTTGGGTAGCTCTGCAGTGCCACCATCAAAAGCTGATGCAACGGTCGTCGGTCATAGGCGAGACAGTGTAGATTTAGGGAATGAAACGAAGGAGAAGAATTCCTTGAGACAAGGTTAACGGCTAAACACCATTTCAAGCGCGGATGAAGCAATGGTAGTGGTGGTAGTGGTAGTACCGGCGCCAGGTCCCAATAAGGAACGGCCGGGCCCGCAGCCCTGACATGGCAAACCATGTGCTGCGGCCACAAAGGCTCATACCATTGCAATCACACTGTTGAGTGTGTCTCGCGGATTAGAGCATCTTTGTGAGGTTCGTTAGTAAAGTAGGTAGTAATTTGAGACAACATGGCGATCATTATAAGGTGCGGACATCATTATTGTGAACGGAAAATGGGGACTTCCCTAAATACATGAAAGATATCGGAAACAAATTTACCAAAACGACAGAGAATCCTTGAGTCGTCGACATCCGTAAATAAGTGCGTGACATGAAGCGTTACAGATCATCAAGATACATGAGAGACTGGTGACAAATCTACGACCGGAGGAGCCAGTGACGTCATAGTAACGCACGGACGTGCATGGTGCATAGATGTCGGGGAGCGTCCTCCACAGCCAGCAGCGAGGAAGGCGCACAGATTATAAGGCGGAAAAATCGAGCACACGTAAAGGAGTACATCGAGGCAAGGGAGTGGTGGAGAGAGTCAGATACGTACGCGGTCACCAGCGGCTCACAGCATGAACGACAGCGTCGCAGCGCCGAAGCGGCGGCAGGAGTCATTCTTGTTGCGAAGAGGACACTCAATCAAAAAAAAAAAACATGTCAGCGACGAGACGCCACAACGTCGCAGCACGTAGGTGGCGGCAGGAGCAGGTGTCGTCGCCAACATCACAGACACGGACGGGATGGGATGCCAGCAACAATCCACAACAACGTCGCAGCACCTGAGTGGCGGCAGGAGTCATGAACGTCAACAGAAACGGAACGGGAGCACTGGAACGCAAGCAACGCAATGCGACAACGTCGCTGCACCTAAGCGGCGGCAGGAGTCGCACCCGTTACCACCAACAAGACACCGGAACTGGACCGAGACTCTGCAAGGAACAAGAAACAACAACGTCGCAGCGCCGGAGCGGCGGCAGGAGTCGCCCTTGTCGCAAGCAACAAAAGTGAGCGAGCGAAACACAAGCAACGAGAAGCAACAGCGTCGCAGTGCCGAAGCGGCGGCAGGAGTTGCCATCGTCACTCAGGAGTCGCAGGGTATCTATGATGAGCTGTGGTGCTGGCTGCAGATCCTGGCGAGGTCGGCGCGGTAGTGGTAGTGGGTCCGGTGAGCATTGATGAAGACGATAGGAAAATAGTGGTAAATGGTGTTGTTGTTGCAAAAAGGAATGAGTTGGTGGTGGAGCAGAACAGAGATGTGGTGTTTGAATCGGCGGAGAAATGAAGGGACCCATCACTGTCAATATCGTTCCCATTTTGGAAACTGTTCCCAGGACCCGACCCTCGCCGATCCGTTTTATCGCACGCGGCTTTCCCCTACCGTCCAAACATCAGTCGCACACATCCAGGAATTGATGAGAAGAAAGTCCTGTCACGTTCAGCAGGCAACAGCGGCACTAACACACGACACAGGACCAACCAAATACACCACGTTTACTTCTTCGAATGATGCATTCACTTGATCTGCGCCCCGTTCCAAAGTCCACTTTGCTGTGTGATCTAAGCATTGATCGATTACGCCAGACGCTTGGTAGCCCTCTTGGTGGTTAGAACTCGGCTTTCGAATATTCTCACTCATAAGTGGAGTTGTACTCAAGTATTCATAATCTCTGGTATTACCCAAAATACTCCGAATCTTATCGGCGACAAGCACACTCAACTAAGTCCAAACTAGGATTGATGCTAACACGTCAATTATGCGTCTTTGGGCATGACGACATACCGGCTACGTGACGGTTGTGCCACGATTTGCAGGAATTCATCAGTAAACAAGAGGGGTCGCAGCCACGATTCCTGATTCTGCTTCAGTGATGGCAAAGCGATGCAACATAGCCTATTTTTTTCCACCATCATGGTCGCACTCTATTAGATCTGCTGGGCTTCTTGGACATCTGGATGTTCTGCAATCAAGTGTCCCGACTCCTTGATCCAGATCTGCCGCGGGGACGAGTGAATATAGGCACCTATCGAATTACTCTCCCCTTGAAGGATCAATTAACCGATCTCTTGTCTTTAGTGACCTCGGGTAGTGACTCAAGGTGATCTCGACGGACTCCACGTTGCTTAGGAAGCAGGCACTGGCGGACTTTTCAGCCCTTATTAAACCTCTCAAGCTTCTCTATCGCTCACATTCTTCTTTCCCCCATCGTAGCTTCATAGCTTCAAGCTCGTCACCGGGCAAGCATTACTTCACTGCTCTGGGCTTGACAAATATCTTAGCTTGGTTCACTTCTCTTCCGTGACTCTATAATTTGCTCCTTCATTGAGTAGAACTCTCAACGACCGGTATATCGTCCGCAAGTCACAAATACGTGAATGCCTTTGTCATTAGCGTGAGTCTAAAGATTAGCATGAATAACGTATCCTGTCGGCTCAATAAAATTCTAGATTATCAACGGAGTAAGTAACCTTTGCGTTGCAGGCTACTACGTATTGATGATCTCCTGGTCCTACGGTAGCCAAATCTATTTTGTGGAAAAGGATGTCGGTCCGGTATCCGGTTGTGACTGTCCTCCCGACGCTGACCTTAGATATTTTTCGTGTGTCTCTTTTCTCTTCTGTGAGGTGAGTGTTACATGATTTCGCACCATCTAAAGTCTTTTAATCATGTATACAGCTGCGTTATGTATATGGAACTTTTTCTTCAGAACTGTCTTGCCTTCCAATCAATGGAGGACGAACATCGGGTATCATCATTATGACCGCGGAGGCGGAGGTTGCATATATAATATGTTACGCTCCAAGTTTCCTCCAATCCTTAACGTGAGCAAACACTATACAATACTCCCTACTGTTTGCCTCGTAAATTACAGCTAGCGCCTCTAGCTCGGAATCAAAACCATGCCGTCGGCACATCACGATCCAAGTCCTGAATTTTCTGGATGCAAGAGAGCAGTCTGTGTATGCATACCTCACGGTGCTATCTAGGTGTTCGCATTGAAAGAGTTCCATTAGATCGGTATCAATTATAGACAAGGCAAAGAAGTCAAGCTTAATGGCTCTATATTAGATGCTGGTAACATTCGTGACTTCTTAATGCGTGGGTGACATTCGCTCTCGTTGATCTTTAAGTGTCACTGTTTTCAGGGCAGGGATATAAAGCCGACGGTATCCGAATGCTTACAGACGACACGGAGAAGAAGCCCACGAAAAGTAATATAATTGAAGCCATGTCCTGGCTTGTTCAGAGTGCAAAGCCGGGTGATTCGCTTTTCCTCCATTGTAAGGTTTACCTCCTCCATTGTACAGGTTTCTAAAGTGTTCCCCTTATTCTCAGACTCTGGGCACGGAGGCTGCGTTCCCGACCAGAATGGAGATGAGACAGACGGACAAGATGAAGGTCTTGCACTTAAATCCTTACGTGTTGATCAACCTATTGATTCCTTACACTTTCAGACATTATTTGCTATGACTCGTGTCCGTTTATTGACGATGTGAGCTCTACTATATACATATTCCGCAGTGGCGTTCGACCTTTTCCAACTTAGGATATCCGTAAAACATTGGTCGATCCTTTACCAGCTGGCTGTCGGCTCACGGCATGTTCCTTCTTATTTACCTGGCATCGATGAAGTCCCTAATGCGATCCTTATTCTCCCAGGCTCTGTTCGATGTAAGGTAACGCATAGTTCTTGTCTGGTCCCTCGTTAACCACTTACTAAACAGAGCTGCCATTCGGGGACCATTTTGGGTGAGCGCAGCTGGTGCAGATTTCTTTGCTTGTTTCACTCACCTTGTTTATGTCAGATCTCCCTTATATTGTGAATATCCCATCTCTCGGACTCCTTGTTACCCAATCTTATTATTGTGCATCATAGTACAACTCCCATGGTCGACCACAGCGCGAGTGTGCGCTTTGGGTAACAGATCCTTTGGCCGATGTGGCAAGTATCTTTTGTACTATGATTATAATCATGATATCAGATATTGATTAGATGTGTAGATTTGCTGGTCCGGTGCTACAGATGACCAGCTTTGCACTGATACGCCCCAAGGCGGTTTATTGACTCAGGTGGGAGGCCATCACTTTCCGCTTTGACGTTCACTCACTAGCCAGCCGGCGATCTTGTAAAGACATTTATTAAGCATTTAGAAGAGAAGCCCAGGCAGTCATACCAAGAACTTCTTCATTCCATAAGGTCAGTTTCTGTACCGCTTGCCTGTAGCCGAGCGTTTCTTGAATTCATTTCTCAGGAAGAGTGTCAAGCACAAGGCGGAGAACCAGACACCGCAGCTGACCTCCTCTCATCAAATTGTAAGTAACATGGAGTATTCCTGTTATCGTGCGTCGGATCATTCTGAGAGATGTTCATTTTTTCGTGTGCAGGATACTAATCTCCCATTTATTTTATGAAGTTATGGTCCTGAAAGGATTCTTTGATTTAATGCGTTCTAGAGGGTAGAAATGGATCGACAACTGACTGTCTGTCACTGATGGAATAATTGCAGAGATAGCATAGTCGAAATAGTAATATAAGAACTTTAATCATTGTCTGAAGGTGGGAATTATCTCTGATGAGTGCAGCAGCAACACGAAGTGAAACGAATGAATCCCATGAGAAACGGTGGACAGGCACTCAGTTCATATATCTCTTGTGGTCAAGGCGTATTCAATGTTCAACACGCATTCAATCCTTCCGCTTTGTATGCATCCAGTGCAGAGAGAGCTTTGTCTGTGTGTGTACCGTCACTATCCCCCCCGTTTACTTCAAGCAGTCGGTATACATGAACCTCCCTTAGCTGCTGCACAGAAGTTAAGTTCAAGGGAGGGAGATTCCAGTGTGCCTCCACCTTATTGACGGATATGCCGCTATCAAACACGATATTTCCACCGATATGAAGCACCTTTAGACTAGGAACAAGAACCGCTGTTTTGTCAAGCTTCGGAGTCAGCTTGGTGAGAGTATTGTTGAGTGAGACGTCAATATAAGTGAGCCGTACGTCTTCTAAGATGGGAATTGTACGAAGGATGTGGAGGATGTCCTGCTCCAAAATGAAGCCGTGGTCGAAATGGAGTACATTGATATGGCAATGAGACCTGGTAGTTATAAGCTCTTGGATCGAGGCGAACAAGTCCGCTTCTTCGCATGACAGACAATCCACTCTCAATGAAGTGAGTTCAGGAAGTGCGATTTGGGAAAGAATCTGCTTCAGTGGTGTGACCCGGCTATTGTAGGGAAAAGACATCTGTGACACAAGGTTCCACGATTGTAAACGTGCACATGTCAGGGGATATTCCCCCCCCCCTAACAAAGACTTTTAGGGTTCGAAGCTTGGACGCTGAAGAAAACAATAGCCATCTCTCATTATGGTCAAACGAGTTTATCCCGAGGGAAAGAAGTGAAACCTTTTTGAAGGAGGGTAAAGATAGTTGTAAGTGTTTGATTCGCTGGAATGTGCTTAGATGGAGGAGAAGGCGGAATTCAAGTTCTGTGATGTAGGGGGAAATAATGAAAAAGTATCTGGCTAGCCATTGCACGGGAAACTTTGTGGCATGACTTTGGTTTCCACTGGAATGCGTCGTATAGGGCTGAAGATGCGTCGACTCTCATCAATCCCACTCAAGACCCAATCCTTCTCCCGCTGCAAAATTTCTTTCCTCTCCTGAATGGGATGCTGTATATGTGTGGGAAGTGCATCTAGCCTCGACTCCTCTGCGTCCAGATCCCGGATCTGGCGTCGATACGAGGATATTACCTCATTTAATTGTCCTTCTCCTTTGGCAAGGGAGGACCATTGGAGCGAGTCAAATGTGTCGGGTGCAATAAAAGGTTTTCTTGAAATGTATAAGACGGGACTTGGTAATTACAGCAGGTACAGCCAGAGCAAGGCATCCAGTCTAATGGAGATACAGCCATCACCTCATTACTGCCTATAAGTATGCTTGAGATGTGTAATTGACGGTGCAGGATAAATTTCACCAAGGCAGGAGATCTATACACTTGAAATTCACGTTAACGCATCACGCAAGTATCAACGAGCTGGAAGTAGATATAATAGAAAAGCCTTGCACTCGTAGTGCTGTGGCTGTTGAAAAGAGGAATAGTTGTATGGGCAGTGGCAGGCTGTTTCAGAGCCTCGTCAAATTTGGCGAAGCCGAACGAAAGCCACGTGGCAAGTATTTAAATCCCGGACCTCCGCGGACCGCCTCGCTGGGTTGCCTTCCAATCATGTTCCACCAGTTTTCAATTCTGTCTCCTGGTATTTCCCCAAAGATTATCTTGGCATGATATTCAGCTTCAGACTTCAGCTTTAGCGCCGCTTCACTTGTACTAGACTCCTGTTGGGCCGAAGATCAAAATTTTTTTAATTCGATAGAGCGCTTCTACTTTCATCGGAACTCCTATAATTGCACCTGAAATTTGTCCAAAAAATTGTTGGTCTCGTTAAATGCAACATCGTCTAGCACATTCGTATCAGATCTCATGTCTATGCCCCTCTTGGGCCTGTTTGATGCACTTTTTTGGACTCCCCTGCTGAGTTGATGCTATGTCAGTCTCACAGCAAGGAATGATACGCATCTTATAGATTCTAATCTCCGCACCCATCATCATATTCATTCACTTACCGACTTTAGCGACATGACAGGGCGGTGTGGAAGCGTGATATAGACGCCAAACTGGGCGGGAATGTTTCGAAAGCGATGAGTCGCAGAAGCTTCATCGCCTTTCTCTTTTTTCATCCACGAACAGCAGGTCAAGGGCTCAACCATTCGCACCAATTCCAGAGGGAATAATTCTTTCCGTCGTCTCTACTCTTGGATGATGATGTGGGATTTGTATATTGACCGCAGGGCTTCTTTAGAACCATCTTTCGGGATGCCATTTCCATCGTGAGTTCCCGTCTTCATCTGGATATATCGTCTCACGACTCGAACAGGCTCCAGACAGTGTGAGTTTCTCCTGTACTCGGGTCAAGTGATAACATCTAAATATCATTCTCTTCTCCCTTTGACGCTGTTCACATGGCTCTCCAGGGTTGACTTACACACATTCTTCATAAACAGCCCGACAGATCACTGCTCATATTATGACCCTGTATATCCGTTGTTTTCCCTCGAGTGGGTGGTTCTGACTGACCTTGAGGTATCTCATTCTGACCCTGAAACAGGACAAACTCCCAGTACGCATACCGTCATATGCTTTCAGAAAATTCACTCATTTATCGAAGCCCGGTTCTGACTCGTGGAAGGCTGAAGGCATGTCAGTACCCACGTCGACTTCATCATCATAACAAGTATTACCACCATTATGATGGCGGCGGTAGACATCATAATCACTCGGAAAGCAGACATCCTCTGCAGATTGTTACTGGTTTTCCTCAGATACATCCCAGGCGCGCATATCGTGTTGGCGGGAATGAATATTATGGGGAATTTGATGAAAGCAATTTTGCACCTACGGTACGAGAATATTCCCCACATGGATATCCAGAGCAGATTGGACGTAAGAAGGCACTTTGTGTGAGTGGATCTTATCGTTACATGTGATTGATGCGAGGGCGCTAATCACATTCAAAAACACATGCAATATAGATTGGTATCAACTATGCCGGTCGTCGGAGACTTGAAAATGGCCAAGTGCTGGGGGAACTCTCCGGTTGTATCAAAGATGCCGTACAGATCAGTAGTTTCTTATCCGGTACGTGATGTTTATGAGCACCCATTTCAGAATGACACTGAGGGACTCTGTTCTTCAGAACACTGGGGCACCAGCTCCCGGGGTGCTGTGAAGATCAAGGTCCTCAGAGATGACAGCAAGAATGATAAAGAAATGCCCACTAAGAGCAACATCATCAAGGCAATGCGTTGGCTTGTCAAGGGTGCACGTCGAGAGGATTCATTGATTTTTCATTGTACGTTTTTGTCATCTCTCATGTGCCCTTTCTAGTTGCCTACTGCTGCCCTACCAGATTCCGGACACGGTGGCCAAATAAAAGACCAGAACGGCGACGAGCCAGACGGATACGACGAAGGTCTTTCCGTCCCAAATCAATCGTAGAATCCTCAGCTAATTGCCTTTATTCTAGTCATCTACCCTGTTGATGATGGCTACATTGTCGACGATGTGTGTCCCAGTTTTCTTACGCGTTTCTTGGTTTAATGTTTCTCCCAAAGGATATGCACAAGCTCATGGTGAAGCCCCTTCCTACTGGGTGCCGGCTTACAGTACGTTTCCTACGAGCGGTAACAGCTAATGCATACGGACTAATTCATTGTTGTGAAAGGCGCTGTTTGATGTAAGTTTCGCAGGTTCCCTACGCGTATTTTTTACACTAACGTTACCTGTGACAGTGCTGTCATTCTGGGAGCGCCCTGGGTAAGCAAGTCAACTATATGTCAGTCACCTGTATTATAACATTTTCTTCAATTACATTAGATCTACCTTACGTCTGGGTACCTCCTCTTTAAGATATCTCGCGGCCGCACCTGATAGCCCTCATTCATTACAGGACGACTTTGGAGGTTTGTTCAGAGGCGGATCCGTCACGAGAAAGTGGATTAGACGCAAGTCGACTCAAGCCGGAGTTGTAAGTCTTGGCATGCACCTCGTTAATACAAGCAAAGGGGTACTCAGGGTGATACAGATATCCCTTTCCAGTGCAAAGGATGATAGTGTAAGCATGGATACCCCTCAGGGAGGTGCCATGAGTGACGTGAGTATCTCATATCTATGATAGCATGACATGAAGAACTCGGGCATTGTAAAGGCCTTCGTGATGTCTCTCAAGCATGACGCATATCAGACGTACTACAAGTTTTTCGCCTCGATTAAGTAGGCTGAATTCTCCGTTTTTTACTGGAGAATATGATATTGATTCATATTTTTTCGTTCAGTGAAATTATGACAAGAAAACACAAGCAGACTCCACAATTATGCTGCTCCAGTAATATTGTACGCCCCTGTCCCACTGTTTCCCCCATCGATCATCTCGTTAACATGTAATCGTAGGATACAAACGGAAGATTTGTTCTGTGATGTTGTAGAGTTCTTGTATATTTTTTATATCTTGCTTGTGTCCTGTAATATGGTTCACTTACCTTTATTGCGTAACTTAAATTTTTGCATATTGTTATTACGATTTATATTTTCGCTGGGACTGCGGCATAGTAGGATAATGATACGATTCTGTCTTAGGAAAGGTCTTCATTTGATAGAATCAGAAGTTCGGGTCGACCTTTTGGGACATCTGCATGCATGTGAACATTTTGATCAAGTAACAAAGTGTGGAATAATTAACTGAGAACGGAAACTCCTTGTAAGCAACGGAATATGCGTCGATTTGGTGCAGATTCTGATTTACAGAGACTAACAACGCAGATCAGTGTCGCAAGTATGTCTGTTGTTGTCAAGTCGTTGTACAGGGCTGAAAAAAATGATTCAGTCGTATAGTTTACAAAAAAAAAAATAAGGCAATAACGAATGATTATCATGCTCCAAGACGAAGGCATAGTGGCGGAGTGACAGTAACAAGTGAAGGACGCGTCTAATTTCAGCTAATTTTAGGTCCGACGCGCTTAAGTCACAATCACGTGTCAAGGTAACAAGACTTCCTATTTCAAAATACTGCTCTCCCAGTTTGCCTCTTACCTCGTACATGCCTCGAAAGCGACAGGTTGCCTCGCAGAACGAGGAAAGTGGTTTCCCTCAGCATGACTGCAAGAGACCCAGAAATGCCTCTACTGTGGTCGACAGATTTACTGTGCTGCCGAAGGAGGTCCATCTTGAGGTTAGCTTGATTTTCTCTCCAACGATACCTGGGATGACGACGTTTTTTCTGAAGATTTTTGGGTGGTTGGAGCCTCTCGACCTCCTTCACCGTGCTCGTCTGACGAAAGGCCTTTGAGACGCCCTCTTCGATAAGGCGTCTATCGCTGTGTGGAAGTTGGCCTAAGGAAACGTCGTTGATTTAACGAGGCCTCCGGAGGGTACATCGGAGCCGACATGGGTTAGTGTTATATATGAGACGAGATGCTTTGTGCGTTTTGCCCCGCTCTATTGATATTATTTACTGACGCTGTGCTATAGCACTGCCAGAAATACGCCCGGTTTCCAGACTTCAGTCTTCGAATTCGAATATGTTATGTCTGCGCCAGAATACAGTGCGTTCTCTCTATATAAGTGTTATATGCGCATATATGTCCTGTATATAGCCTAAGAGAAGTCCAAGATACCTACCTTTGCCGTACGCAGGAAGAGGTCACGATCTCGTATGATTGTCTCTATGACACCTCTGGAGTACGTCGGTAAGTACACTGTTTTGCTCATTATCGCTTCCATTCTGATTGTATTCTAGAAATTACAGGAGGGAGAAAGAGCTGGCACGAACTGTACTTCCTTCCAAAGGATTTCGATGAGGTGCGTGCGAAGCTGATGAGCCTTAAGCCGGAGGATATGGACGCATATACTGTGGAGAGAAATCAATTTTTTTCTCTCAAATGAACGGGTGAGCCTGTTCTTTCCCCGTGATCGTAGTATTCATGAATTTTCAGGCCGCGGACCACTATCGACTGTGGTATGACCGACGTCCAGCTTCTAATGTATCTCCGATGCAAAGACTGGCCGTATTCAAGTGTACGTTTACATCCATTCTTTCACAAGGACGTTGCTGATATTTTGCAGTATACGCGAAAAACTTATTAGCATGGGCTACGAATACGAATTCAAGAATATCATATATACCGACAGTTTTATACCCACCCTCTGGTCAACCAAACCTGTGCTCTTACGGATAGAAGTAGGTTTATTTTACTTCGAGGATTACCATCCTGACGCCTCTGTTACCCGTAGTCTGGACCAATATTAAGGACAAGCTCGTAGCCTACATGGAGTCAATGAAACACAAACGTCTCGCCCGAGAGCGTATGGATGTTGTCAATTCCCGAAAGATCATTGCTGTCGGCATCCTACGCGAATTCAAGAGGGCATTCTCCTCAAGCCTTGTACTTCCCTCCCTTGTCGATTTCCTCAACTCCGCACTCGCCACCTCGGTACTAGAACTACCATCCGAAGTCGAGGTTACGGACGAACACATTGCTCCAGTCAAAACCGGCTTACCAGATTTCCGCGTTGCTTGGAGATACCACGTCCATTGCCAGCTAGCAGAGTTTGTTATTGGACCCGATCCGGCCTTGTCTGCGAACGATAAACTAGTCCGTCTTCAGCTGGCATCGACCGTCTCTGTTTGCAAGCGCTGCCATCCCGGTGCTCAAAAACTTATTCCTCTCATTTACCCTGATACCATCACCCATCAATGCCTGACGATCTCACCCCTCAAAGACGCGTCGCCAGATCCCACGAGACGCCTCAACTCGAAAACATACATAGTACGCGATGTGCAGAACACCGACTGCCTGACGCGGGACGAGACACTCAGCCGCGTCACAGACGGTGTCATCCGCTCCATGGGGTACAATACAGATACGGCGTCCATAGCAGAGCGGGACGTATCCCCATTACTCCTTGAGTGCCAACCTTGTCCCAGGAACCGTAGCGCAGATGGGATTTACACAAGTGCGGCTTACGGATGGAGAGCACTGGTACGTGCCGTTTCCCATGCGCCTTTGGTTTACCCATCGCGTTCTAGATCCGGCACTTTTACGAGAAACACAGAGTCGGGCCCACATCGAACGTCAATGCAGCTGTTATCAAAGATGGCCGCCTATCCGGGTCCAACAACAGCGTCGAGTGCCCCAAGGCCGTGCTATTCCATCAAACATTCCTGAGCGTCCACTGTCGTGACCTTCCCTGCGATGACTATATGCAGTCTATTGATGACCTGGTAAAGCATATCACCGCAGCGTACGTTCATCCTGATTCTTCCTCGTGGCATCCGTGATTTTAACCACACTTATTCAGGCATCATATCCAGGCTCCCCAGATGAGTATCGATTGGTATGAGGAGTTCGCGTGGAGTAAAGAGTCGACGCACCTACGTCTAAAAGTGGATATCTGTATTTCCTGAGAAAGGCTGTTTCCTGCTGAGTTTCTATTGCCTGTATCACTGTATAACTGAATCGCTTGAAGTGTAGCATGTACACGCTGTATTGAACCTGTGGTAAAAATCGATCGATAGCCGAGAAGGCAGTGTAATCGCATATGCCATTATTTCAAATCTTGCGATCACTATACAACATGGGTCACTATTTTCTCAGGTGTGTACAGCCATGGACGATTTTTCCGACCTTAATGTCACGCCCAGGAAGTTCGGACTGACTCATCACCGAGTAATCAGGCCCCAGGTTCAAAGATGAAGCTTGAGCTTCAAAGCGAATTAAACATCCATACGGAACAAATCGACAAGCAAATTGAAGTCGAATTTTAGCTACTAGTATGCGATGATATTAAACTCCAACGCTGTTTCTGTGAACAGCGTTAAAACCAACAACCAACAACCATCACCATAGCCTCGTGGGGTCCAACGGCCCGGTCATCCCGGCCTTCTTCCCTCATATAGGTTTGAGGCTGTACGGGCACCCCAATAAAATTACCAAGAGAACCAGGTTTCGTCCTGCACTGATGTACGTTCCTTTCATCTCTCAGCGTGCTCGAAAAGTTTTCCGTCGCAAGGGCGGCGGTAAAGGCGGCAGCAGCGGTGGTGGAAAGAGCAGTGGTAGCAGTGGTTCAACCTCTTCTGGTGCGTCACGATCACGCCCATTTGTCAGTGCGTGCTGCGCCTTACGAGATGCTCAGGTTCGACGCGCTCCCAGTCCGTAAGTAGCAGTGGGTCCTCGAAGCAGGCTACGTCCTATGGAAACGGCGGAGGTCTCGTGTCGACCATACCCTCTGGACAGCTCTTCGCTGGACGTCAGCAAGGCGGAGGGACCAGGGACCAGGTTATGGGAACCAGGTTCGCCCAAATCCATACTTAGTAAAGCATTTCAACTAACGTTCTTCGACAGAACCTACGGGAGTGGATATCCAGGAAACCCAAGCCGTGGTGTAGCTGGCCTAGGATTCCCTTTCTATTACTGGCCCTTAGCGTGGGGCGGTATCGGATTGGGATCGGCCGCGTACCTACACAATAACGAAGTACTGCGTTTCTACTCCTTCTGTGCTCCTCAGTTTATCACATTTGACAGTATGGTCGCCCAGATAACTCGAGCCGACCAGGTGGAGTCATGACTTATGCCACGTTCCCTGCAATTTCGGGCAACGCCACGTTCCATGTCGTAGCTGACAACGATACTGTTGCTTCCCTTATTACGGACGTTACTAGCAATTGCTCTTCAGTGATCAACACTTCTTCTACGTCAAGCGCGCCCATATCGTTCAATGACTCGGATTCGAGCAGTCCGAAGCCGGAACAGTCCGTTCAGTATTACCGTGCGAGCTCGGTGGCGTTGACCGTAGACGGTTATAACAATACCGGAGCACTACAAAATGATACCGCTGATACGCCGATACCTTCGTGGGTAGATACCAACGCGCTGAATTGTTTGAACTCTACCATAGATGTAGCTGTTCCTCTTGTGGATGGTGTGGCCCAACGATGGATGGTGCCCAATATCGGTTTAGTGGCGCTATTTTGGGTCTTCTATCATCTCTCGTCATTTTTCTGATCATTGTTTAAGCTTTTAATGTAGCTTTTAATGTTTCTTTCATTCCGTTCCCACACACGGCCACACCCATACACGATCAGTCATGATATCCGTACTGTATAACGTCTTTTAACTTCGTGTTTCTTACGATTACTGTATCACTATTTTCCGATGTGTCTCCTTTGTTCGTTGTAATACACCTAGGGCGTTGTTTATTCGGGTGGCGAGATGTATCTCTCTTATTCTCTTCGTCTGTCGATGGTGTGTATTTATTCGTCTAGCCAGGGTATTGAAATGATTTCTCCTCCACAGCACGGGTGTTGCGCTACACATGACTGAAAACTTGTCTGTTCGATATCACCCTTCCTTTCCGTACGAGGCTATTTCATGTTGAGACGAAACGCTTAAACAAATGAGGATTTTTGTAACCTCGTCCATAAGCACAATAACATTAACCTTCGTTAATTTCTAGTTCCGGCAAACTTTTGCGATTCAGCACAATTGTAAAGAATGATGATTTCTCTCTAGGTACAGAGGGCCTGGTCGACTTGCTAATTTGGAAGCCCGTTGTGCCGATTACGAAACTTTGATGGTAAGAACTCTATCGACCAACTCCAACATTACTTACAACCACCACGTTTCTTTAGGCCGCCTTACTACTGGCGAGAAGTGCCCAAGGAAAATCAGATAAGTATATATGTACGTCTTCGGTACGGCCTTTCTATTTTCCTCGACATCAATCGATGGGACTGATCTGTTTCAATGGACACGGAAACCCGAAAATAATTCGAAATGACATCATGCTCGAACTCGGAATGTACTTGTCGTCATCGTCGATTTCCTAGCTATACCTCGACGATGGCCCCGCTTTCAAGCATATTTTGTCTTCACGTATCTTTTCACGCCGTGGATTTTCCCATTCGCCGAACACCGTTCTCAAGGAAGATAAATCTTATTCTTCCCCCAGGACAGGAAGAAATTGGGATTTCTCCGAGGAGAAGGCTAGGTTATAGTTCATCGCTGCTGTGTCTGCAAAGTGGAGATCCGTGGCCGAGTCCTCAGCTCTGTGGTCATACATCAACATTTCAATCGCCGAGTCTGATTTCAAAAGTCACGGGTAACTCAGCATCTCCGTTCTCAGCTACAGGTTCCAAAGAACAGTGGTTGTCAGTTTCGATCTACTGTAAGCCCGCTTCCAGTGGAAGCAACTTTCCTTTGCAGCTACACCCATACTCTTCTCAAACGCTGCGAGTGCCAGCGCCAGATTTTCTGAGTATTGTCATTATCAGATATAGTCAATGACGAAAGGGTAATAGTAAGGCCTCAGTAGGTGCAGCGAAAGCAGAAACGACTGAAGCACGGAAAACTACGATACGCCTTATATGATATGTGATCGAGATATGAACAAAAAAGGTAATGTAAGCAAGATAGATGGCCTACGGAGTTTCCTCCAATAATAGTCCTTCGTTGTTCAGTCACTGTTGGGGAATGCGAAACGGGGTTCGCCATATGATGCGTCACTTCGTGTACTATACTACGGGCCAAATTTACGATGTGTTTTTACAGTATATTTCTACGTACCACCAACGTACCTCGCCATATGCTATTCACAATTCTATCCACTTGAAGGGTTGGCGTCACTAGCATATTACGTCATTGTCAATAGCTCCCCTCGAATCAAACTTTCGTTTCTTATTTATATGGTGACATCCTTATTCATTTGACGACGCAGGGTCGACACCGGGAGAAGGTCGAATGAGGCATACTATTTGGTGTATACTGGAGGCCCCAGGGCATATTTGATACCGCCAGTGGATTCTGTGATAAAATGAATGACTTTCAAAGGAAAGTATCACGTCACGAATCCCGAGTTCAGTCCTTTACACGCAATGTACTGCCCTTGCCCTCCAAAAGCGGTCATGAGAGATAGTCTGCACTAACTAGGTCAAGAAATTTGACTATAGAGACGCCTGACGAGAAGAACAGATCGTTCGATAGCCATATAACATTGCTCCAGGATTCGCGGAGACGTCTTTATTAATAAAATCCGATCTCTTTTGTACGCACGTAACCACCGTTTATCTGACAGGCACATCGGTAACCCAATAATATAGCTCAGTCTCAGTGACCACCGAGAATTTATGCGGGCAGAGAGAATACCGACCTCCACAGCGCATCCGCATTTTTTCCCAGAGCCTGCATAGAGGAAGGCTAAGTATGGAGACAATATCTTACCACCCCATTACCGTTCGGCCCAACTACAAAGGGTCTCTCAGTAAATAATGAAAAACAGCGTGTGAACACGAATTCCTTGCTATTCATTCCATGCATTGTAGCACAGCGTACGCCGCGTGTCCCCCGCTCGACTCGGACAGCACACCGTTTCATCAACATTACATTCGCCCCCTCCCTGGACATTTACTTTATAGACTGACTATTAGTTCAAATAGACTCTGACCTATTGAACACTCGCGCATACACTACTAGTTGTCCCTGTAAAATAATGTCCCACTCATACTGTCTGATGAAAGGGACAGTCTGTATGTAGTCTGTTGCTTAATCGGGCCCTCTATGATCTCACTAATTATTACGAACTGGATGGGAACCCACAAGCGCGTAACTGATTTATTGGCGGTGTTGGGACGCGTTTGAAGACCGTGGAAGGCCATTTATTTATGATATATATAACATTTAATGCCTTAAATCATTTTAATATGAAGGGAAAGGTAGTACATGTACTATTTTCTGTCCAGACGTGCTGACGGGGCACGGTTAATTATGCGTTTGTGTTTCCGCTCGTGCGTTCGGTGCGTTTCCGTTCAATTGACATGTGTGTGTGTGTTACTGGGCATGTGTGGGAAAAAATGCGTTGATGCGTTTGATGTGTGTGCGTGCATGACATAGGTGCGTTTTCTTGTATTTTTTTCCCTTGCTCTTGTCATTTCTGTTGCTAGGCGTCACCACGGACGATATGACTACCTGTGCTTTACAACAATGAAGCTTCCCAATGGGGAACGTACATTGACCTTTGTATGTTCTTACTACCATTGTTTTTCACTCCTATTCTTATTGTTTCTTACTAGGTTTTAATTACTTCGTTTAAATACATTTTTTTGTTGAAATTACTTCGTATCTATGTCTATGAGACGCCCGAAAATAAAGACAGCTCTGCTTGATACGTCGACACCATTTTTCTCTCCTCGCAGAGTCGCACGTTTTCCTTCCCAGAGACTCCATTTTTGTTGCGTAGATGCTGGTAAGTCAACCCATCCCCTTTATGTTGCTGCGTAAAACTCATTTTTCATAGAAGAATCTTGTACGCACCTTCGCAAAGTGGCTACTTGACCCTGTTACTCAACTCGCCACACAACCTTGTCCTGACGAAAACAAACCCATGGAAGCGACAATAAACAACCATCAGCATGTATGGAGCCGAACTCTCTCGTGAATATTGATGGGTTCATACCAGTATTTGATTCTGATGGTGTGTTAGGGACATGATTTGTGGACGCTCGAGAACTTATTCTCTTTTTCAGGTCGCATTCAGGCACTTGTTGATGCCAGACGAATTAATAAATCATCGTTACCTATTCTACAAGTGACTCCTTATCCTGCTGCGGCTACTGTTCCTTACCGTCTCAAGAACGGATTGTATGTTATTTCCAAGCAGCATAATACAGCACCTTGTCCAATGAATTATACGAATGTCCTGTTCCAAGCTAATTCTGGCTGTCATTCTCGACTATGTACTACAGGACCCGATGTGACAACGAAGCTAAAACCAGATCCAAAACCTTCGACGACGGATGAAGACCACAATTTCACTCATTGGAAGCAGCCCGATCTCTCTGATCCGGTACCATTAACTGTGTATCATCCTGTCGAGAAATCTCCACAACCAGATGCTAGACGAGGAATTGACAATGCGGTTGTCTTTAGGTCTCTGCAAAAAAAACGAGGGTGGCTGGAACGACCGACCCTCAGGTAGATTCGCACTCGATGTATCTGCTGAAGACTTTAATCAGACCAAGGAGTTGATGGTTCATTGGTCTACAAAAAACAACGGCGGCGATATTCATGACTCTAAAGACTCTCCTACCGTGAATGGCGGAAAATTTAGCAACAAACGATGTCTAGGAATCCTGCAATGCAACAATCCTGACCATTCTGCTGGTTACCGTCCCCAAGTCAAGCTCACGGACGCAAGCAGCAGCCCAAGGGACCGTGTATATACGGTTTCAAGCTGATGTACTTTGATTGCGGGTCAAGGTCCTACGTTATACAGTGGAAAGGCAGATATCGATACATAAATGGAGAGCCTCACAACCATTCACACTTCAGCTATGTCTTACACATATCACAGATGGAGGAGGCCGAATTATTTGAGCTTGTAGAGTCACATCTGAAGCTAGGGCCCGCAGCACTCATGTTAGGACCTTCATGATTGCATGGGTATGGCCATGGTGCCGCCAATATTTCTCAAGCTACTCGACATCCAGACCGGGTCAAATATGAATCGTCAAGTCAAGGCCAGGATGATGGCTAAAAGTGGTGCCTGGTACCTCACTCGGTTCTCTAACTGGCAGCGTAACCATCCTGGCATTGTTTGAACGTATCAGAATGGCAGCGACATAACAATAATTTCTATTCAGACGATATGAATGAGAGATATGCTGGTTTCTGAAATCCACAATCACAACAAGGATCCTCCCAATGGTCCCTTGTCGGACGTGGCACATGGATACTGGGCAATTGGGCCGTACCTCCTCATTGTGACCTCGGTGTTCAGCGATATCTTGGAATTTTGTGTTCCTGGTCTGTTCACAGTCTCTAATGGTACATCGGCAGAGCACTATCGCTATCATTTCGAAGGAGTTTTAGGGTTGATGGCTGAGGTTGCTACTATGGAAGATGAACGGCAAGAGAAGAAGAAGAGAATGTGAAGAAGCGAGCACATTGATGATCGGACTGTCCTTAAGCCTCAGATGATATCCAAGAAGCGTAAGGCGACATCGGAGCCCAATAATGGAGAAAATTTACTTGAGAATGGTAGTGCAAAAACGATTGGGCAACCAGCTAAGCGTGCTCAGACGAATAAAACTTAGATTACTGCTGTTAAGATATAGAAGATGTTCCTGCTTAAATAAACAGAATTTTTGGGCATCCTAGAGGTAACAAAACGGTATGAAATGCTCTTTGGTAAGCCAGAAAGACTGGGGGACACGGTTGTGTCATTGAACCTAAGTTGCATGCATGCTAACACACCTAACGCATGTGTCACATATGTGGCACAGCCATATGCATGGATGCGTTTTATTTTGAACGAATGCATGCATTATACCCAACAAAGCATGCGTGAAGACCTGCGAGATGCATGTGAAATTTTGACTTATATGTGAGATGCATCCTGACTTATCCTCATAGAACAACATCCGGTGCATTCTCTAAGGTCCAGATGCATGTTACAAGGATCGGTTTCAGTTATAATGTGCGTTATGATATAGATACATAATTGTTAATAGCTTACAATGCCTCTATGACAGAATGGTAATAATAGTCGAAGCGAAAACGCACTCAAACGCATAAACGCATAATTCTGCCGGCCGGTGCTGACGGACTTTGAATCGCCACTCTAAACTTGCCGCCGGTATTCTATAATCTGATCGACGGCAATCAAAATACGTCATACATTGTTGTTCCAAGTAACCACCATCCCCCGCACCTTAACCAACAGACTATCGCATGGGTGCGGACCGTACACGCCGAAATAGTCGTGGGATGTGCGGACGGTCTGATAAAATGCCCGCGTTCCTTGGCACCATTTGCCGGTAATTCCTGCACCAAACCACCACCACCAAGAGGTGCGGATCCTATCCTGCACTCATGTGTACTCAGCTCCTCTCGCAGAGTGCGCGAATGGTTTCCCATCGCAAGGGTGGAGGTAGTAGTGGAGGCGAAAAGACCAGCAGTTCCAGTTCTTCCGGTATGTCACCATCACTCCATCTATCACTGCACGGTACCTTACGAGATATTTAGGTTCGATACATACACAGTCTATCAGTGACAGCGGCTTTTCGAAGCAGGCTACATCGGATGTAAACGGCGGAGGTGCCGCGGAGACCGTACCCTTTGGACAGCTCATTGCTGGACATCCGCAAGGCAGAGGGACTGTAGACCATGTAATTGGAACGGGCAGGTACGCCTAAATCCGGCCTCGGTAGGCATTTCAGCTAACATTCGTCGACAGTACATACGGGGGTGGATATCCAGGTAAACCAAGCCGCTGCCTGAGTGTAGCTGGCCTAGTGTTCCCTTTCTAATATTGGCCATTAGTGTGTGTTGCTATTGGATCGGCAGCCACGTACATAAACAATAGCGAAGTAGTGCGTCTCTGCTCTTCCCATGCTTACCAGCTTATCATATTGGACAGTATACTCGCCCATATACCACGAGTCCACCAGGCGGAGTCAAGACCTACGCCGCTACAATTTTAGATAGTGCCACGTTGCATATCGTAGTTGACAACGAAATCGGTACTTCTCTTATCGCCGACGATACTAGCAATTGCTCTTCAGTAATCAGCGTTTCTACATCAAACGTGCCCATATCCACTTGCAAGCCTCTCACCGACGTTTCGGACGCCAGCCGCATCCATTCACGTAGTTTTGGACAATCAGAGGCGCGCTTAAACTTCTTTTCATTTGCTGAGTTGGTCGTTCTGATACTGAATAGGCCGCAAGGGGAACTAAGCTATCGTCAGAATTGAAAAGATGCGAAGACAAAATAGCAAAGCTCACAGAGATGGAATCAGGTGTGAAAAAGAAATGGGGGATACCACAGGATGCCGACTCTACTCATGTTCGCCAGGAGCTCCACCGCACCAAATCGCATCCAAGTGCTAGGGATGATGTAGAGCTCCTCAATGGTCTTCAACAAGCTCACCTGGAGCTTGGCCGCATCATAGACCGGTTGAATTTTCCAACGGAACTACAAATTCCCTCCATATCCACAGACGTCAGTTCGCTGTTTGCGCCATTAATGATTGCCCTCGATACTCATCCGTAGCGTTCTAGTGCGCAGGCGCGGGACTTGTGGATACCTCTCAGTTCTTTGCTTTGATCGTGGGTATTGACAGGTATCCATGCAGCCCGCTGCGTGGTTGCGTATCCGATGCACGATTGATGGAGAAGTATTTGGCAGAGCACCTCCGCGTTCCGAAGAATCGCATTCAACTTCTCCTCGGACCTAACGAGCATACCACCGCTGATGACGCAATGAAGCCGTCTCGTGCCAATATCATTAACGCGCT
Source organism: Armillaria novae-zelandiae (assembly GCA_030435655.1). Taxonomy (NCBI): domain Eukaryota; kingdom Fungi; phylum Basidiomycota; class Agaricomycetes; order Agaricales; family Physalacriaceae; genus Armillaria; species Armillaria novae-zelandiae. Next base: position 58,289 of record JAUEPR010000177.1, read on the forward strand.
TCTCAGTCTTGCTACCAACGACGAGATCCAAAGAGACGACAACATCATCATCTACTTTGCCGGGCATGGTTCTTACTACCCGCCATCGGAGGATGATGACACATACGGATTCATCGAGACTCTCTGCCCCATCGATCGCGACATAATGGACGAGAACGGCAAACCTATTCCTGACATCAGTGACCGCGAGTTCAATGTCATCCTGTCCCGGATCGCTGAAGTCAAGGGTCAGCGAATCACCGTCATTCTTGATTGTTGCCACGCGGGCGGCGCGAGCCGCACCATGCGAGTTTCGGGAGCACGCAATGCTCGTACGGGTGAATTTACGCTTCACGAAATGCTTCTCGCTGGAGAAAGTTATTTGAAGAATCATCCTAGCTATCGTTCCATTCTAGGAGAGGACTGGACTCCTAATTTGGACACCCACGTTCTCTTGGCAGCGTGCCAGGATCACCAGGTTGCAAAGGAGAAAGCAAAACGAGAAGATGGCCGAGTCGTGGGGTACATCGGGATTTTTACAGAGTCGCTTATTCGTGTTCTGCAGTCTAGCTGCGGTGTAGAAAAGCCCACGTACGTTGATATCATCCGCGCTGCTGGTACTTCGCGTTATCAGACGCCGGTGGCGTTCGGAAAGTGGAAGAATTCGCCTGTCTGGCATCAAGAGTAAAGGTTACTGCATGATAAGTACGTTGCTCGCTTCTCCGTCATAGATGACGAATTTGATCATCTTTTGTACTATGCTTTATTTTTATGTTTACAGCGCCCTATTTATCGATCCGGATTGACTTCTGATCTGAATATGTTTTCTCTCCTTCCGATGAAGGTTCTTGTCGAGGATACTCAGTTATCTATTCATGGCTACATTCTGTAACCCGATCACCATTCTTTCCCGACGTACCTTCGTCTTAGGTATCGAGGTGATGTGAAGACTGAGGTACGTTCTCATGGATATGTAGTTTGTGGTTCATTGCTAACAGGTACTATTAATACAGTCTTTTACACCTACTCGAGCGAAGATTGAAAGAGTTTGTTGTTCATTAACAGTCCTTAATGGATATTGTAGTTCAGCATTTAGAGAGTAGACACTATGATATCTCGACCTTATAAGGCCTTAAAGGCCATTTAAGGTATTAATATAATAGAGTGGGCATTATAACACATGAGACGGCTAAAACTTGAAACACATTTGCACTTTCTCCGACAATTATTTGGCAATATGTATAAACACACCATGTAAGGGATAGACCGCAGTAGTAGTAAATGTAAGTGTTGCGCTAGAAAATAGTTAAGTAGGGCTGATTCCCGTGAGTACTAAAAAGAACAAGTTGCTTTCATACGTCTTAAAATAAAAAAATATTCACTTTTCATTATACCAATGGTACCTTTTTTTCGACATGAACAACGACGAAATAGCTAAGCGCCCGATTCATGTTTGGCAGGATCTGCCAAGTCCCTTGATCTCGCGTGTTGAGCCGAAGAAGGAAACTGCCACGTGAGTGAATACGTCCTTTCTTTCCAACTTCTACCTACTGTCTGACAGCGATAGTGCCAGCACCATGGATTCAACTTCTGACTTGTCTTCACCGTTAATTTCCTTGAGCAACCCACTGTCCTGCCCCTTTCAACAGCTACGACAAGGAACGGTGTTCCCCGGGTTGCCAGGTGGGCCTAAAGCTACTCTCCAGGCTCAGGTATGTGCTTGGCTCATACACTGATCTTATCACTTTAACGCTGATTAGGAAGAAGACTGATTTTGGAGAAATACATGAACCACTAACGTCACTACAAGACATCGAATTGTAGGTGTCAAAGCATCCCGAGGGTGTTCAAGATGCCTACTTGGCTGATGGTGCACTGAATTTAAGAACCCGTGACCTCACAAATCTCGACCTTGAACGTAAATGCAAACTTGATCCGAAGGATCATGCCGTGCAACCAAAAGTGCGTCCTCAGCAGCCTGAGTTCGTATTGTCTATGTTTGGTTTTGGTATTGATGTGTAGTATTGTAGCCCATACATCTTGTGGAGACCTCTCGGTTCTTTGCTGTTATTGTGGGTATTGACAGGTATCCATCCTGCCCGCTGCGTGGTTGCGTATCGGATGCGCGATTGATGGAGAAGTATTTGACAGAGCACCTTCGCGTTCCGAAGAATCGCATTCAGCTTCTCCTCGGATATACGGAGGATGTCGCCCTTGATGATACAATGAAGCCGTCTCGTGCCAATATCATTAACGCGCTTCTCAGTCTTGCTACCAACAACGAGATCAAAAAAGGCGACAACATCATCATCTACTTTGCCGGATATGGTTCTTACTACCCGCCATCGGAGGATGATGACACATACGGATTCATCGAGACTCTCTGCCCCATCGATCGCGACATAATGGACGACAACGGCAGACCTATTCCTGACATCAGTGACCGCGAGTTCAATGTCATCCTGTCCCGAATCGCTGAAGCCAAGGGTCAGCGGATCACCGTCATTCTTGACTGTTGTCACGCGGGCGGCGCAAGCCGAACTATGCGAGAGCCGGGATCGCGCAGTGCTCCAAAGGGAGCATCTGCACTCCAGGAAATGCTCCTGGCCGGAGAAAGTTATCTGAAGGATCATCCTGGCTATCGTTCCATTCTGGAAGAGGAGTGGAACCCTGATATGGAATCTCACGTTCTCCTGGCGGCGTGCAAGGATTACCAGTTTGCAAAGGAGAAGGCGAAACGTGAAGACGGCCGGGTCGTGGGGTACATCGGGGTTTTTACGGAGGCGCTTGTGCATGTTCTGCAGTCCGGGAACTGTGTAGAAAAGACCACGTACGTTGACATAATCCGCGCTGCTGGTGCATTGCGGTATCAGACGCCTGTTGTTTTTGGAACGCGCAAGAATGCGCGTATCTGGTTCCAGGGGTGAACATATCGCGGCTACTTCCGTTGCTCATAGAACACCAATTTTCGTAGTTTTTTTTCATCATGCATTCTTCGTTTGTGTGCTGGCTATATACTGCGATATAGGCTGTTTTTGAATTACGGTTTCGGATGGAATTTTGGCGTATCACCTGAGCCATCGCGGATAAGACCTTCAATTCCTGGACTCAATATCATATCCCTGGGGAATGGGTCCGGTAAATTGCAAGCTACTTCCAAGGTGCCGGGAGTCCGCACCTCCATGTTCAGCTTGCGCGGAAGACAAGACCTCATCCCACTTTTGCGTAGTCACCATTGCCAATTTTGGAGGGTTCGGTGGCCCTTTGCTCACATCTTCTTACGCATGTTTGTGCAATGAAATATTTATAACGAATCCGAAAAGTACGAAGTTCGATTGGCATTGACTGAGAACTTTCTGACTTAGCCAAATTTAGACATAACCGCCACTAGTGAACGTGTCCTCCTACAATTGACCTCGAAGTCCGTGGATTATTGCGGTGAGGCTCTATCACATGTCTGCAGTAAGAACTAAGATTCTTCGAGTAACAGAGGGAATCTAGATATCAATTGTCGCGTGTCGCGGGTTCTGTCATCGGAGCGTAACGGGCTTATTTGGGATTTATCTAGTAGGAAGTATTCTTCTAGGCCCTGAGTACAAGGGTATGCATTCACCCAGCATCAAGAAGGACACAAATGATATTCACGTCGTTATGTAACAGACTGCGGAATATCAGCAAACGTCTCATAACCATCTCTGGAAGGTACATGGCTTCACGACAATTTCGAACAGTAACTTAACAACCCATCATAGTCAACTCATTAATTGAGCGAAGAAGGACTAGCAGGGCAAGACAATGAGCTTCATAAACGAGCTACGCTGGGAGCTTCACATTACCTGTCAGCTTTACTGTTGCCACCCAGTTGCTAATGCTTGTTGTTACGCTTTCAAAAGTTCATCCGCATCTCCAATGCAACCATTATCTCTATCTTAAAAAGGGCGATCTTGCGCATCATGAAACTCCATAGAAACAAACCAGATCATAAGACATCCTCCACATTGATTGGTTCTTAAAACGACTGCGGTGCGGGTGTTCCTGAGCATGTACCCCACTCCCTAGCCAAGAGCACAAACTATGTGTGCTGATTAGCACTGTCGTCCGCCTCTACATTCCCGAAGAAAGGATACCGTCTCGTAGGGTCTAAACGAGTTGCTAGCAAAATCTTCATGCCATGCATGATTCTTGGGGTCCCGGGGAACGAAGCATCTTTCTGTCTCCCTCGACCCCACGAGTAAAATGAACAGCCGAATATCATTTTCAGTCGATCGCGGAACATTAGCATCGCGTTCCACGCATGCTGAATCGCGACCCTGCTGGTATCACTCGTATAAATTCACCAGCTCCAGCATGTCAATCATCAGCTGCACGATGTTCTTCCGCGTATTTACCGCACTCTTGGCTGCTACCGCTGTCTCCTCTTCACCACTGGCAGCTCGTGATGCCGGCCCTAAATACGCCATCGTCGTCACTCCCAAAGACTCGAGCTACGCTGCCGGGGCTGCTAACCAGTTAACCTATGGTTCATCCTCCGGGTCAACTAGCGATGTAACAACGTTGACACCTTTGATCCGTAGGCTTTCTGTACCGTTTCGGACAATCGACCTATCCCGAAGGAACAAGTGTCACCAGTATCTCCGTAATCCAAGCCCAGCACCGTAGGCGCACCGCTAACGCTTTGCACGTAGCTCGCATATGGTCCATCTGTAAGCTCGAACGGTGACGGTACCTACACGGCCGTCACTTCTATCACCGCAACGAGTCTAACTTCAGATCAAATCGCGACTATCATCAGATCAAATCGCGACTGTCATCGAGGAACAATGACCAGAGACGTGGGTGCGGGGAGATTCTAATCCAGGATATGATTGGTACATGAACAGCACGGCGTGCTAGGAGATAAACGCTGTTACGGGAGATCTACTTTTCTTTAATCGTTGGTAAATGAAAGCTTTTGAGATCTTAGTTCCGTAATTGATAGCACTAGAAGTCGTCAACCGCCGGCTATCTGCTCCTTGACGGCATTGATTCTGGGAGTGCGTGTCATCTCTCCGGCCCGCCGGCCCACTCGTAGCACAAATCCGAAACGCGCCAGTACGTCCTCAGCCGAACCTCCAACCACCACCATCCTTCTCCAAGAATCTCCACATCAACTTATGCTTCCATCCCTTTTCCTTCCACTCATTTATAGTCCCTGGAAATTCCTCTACCACACCGGGCGCAGTCCCATCATGCGCGATGATCATCAACACATCCGGGTCTGCATCGAGCCGTGCTAAACGCTTTAATGACCGCATAGTTGCCTCATAATCCTGGTATACCGAGGGGGCAGGCGGTGGAGGGATCTTCAGTAGGGGCTCTGACACGATTTCAGGGAAGTGAGATTTGCAGAGGGATTGCGTAGCGCTCTGAAGCAGTGATGTAGGACAGGGACATATAGAATAATGGAGCGGTGTAGGACGAATATCGCCGACGTGGTGGCAACAATCACCTCCGAGAAGGACAAACGTTGTAGGTGTTACGCGTGCCAGGCCGGATATATGGCCTGGGTGATGCTAGGGCAGACCATGAGTGCGATGCAAAGGTGAAATTAAGCATGGCACTCACACCGGGAGTATCGAGTACGTAGAAACTTCCATCACCAAAGTAGTCCACGGCTGGTAGATCCGCGACGTGCAGCGTCGTGTTGGAGAATGAGAGTTCGGTCACCTTACGCCCACTATGGGATACGCGTTAGATTTAGTATAGACTCAAAACCAACAGGAAAATAAACTAACGCGGTATCACTTTCGATGAGGTGCGCGTCCTCGTGTTCCGGATATGTCCGAAGGTCCGTCCCGGGTCCAACCACCAGCTCCGTAGTGGATGGGAATGTCGATATATCACCTGTACAAAAAGAATTGTCAGAATTTACTTACATAACTGAGGAAGAGAAGCCAAGGCATACCGATGTGGTCGAAATGAGTATGACTACACAAAAAGTTTCCATTAGCACGGCCGAAGATGGGACCAGGGAAGAGACCTCACCTCCAGATGACTGCATTCACACTGTCCAGCTCCACTCCACCCTTCATCAATTGCTCACTAACCGTTTCACCGTCGTCAGCGCCCATATCATAACCGCCCATCTCCCTGAACAAATCGAAGAATCCCTGCACAGCAGGCGCGTACTTCTCCTGGTCCCTCCTCATCCCTAAATCAAACATGATCTTTCCCTTCGTCGGGTGCTCGATAAGGAACGTGTAGATTGGTCCTGATAGTCCTTCGTAGCCAGGTAAGACGGGCTCGAAGAACAGAGAAGCAGGCAGGAAGGTAATCTTGCCAGCTCTGATGGCGCGGACGGTAACAGTCGAGGTGGATGGCGGGACCGTGGAAGGCATCGTTTATGGAGCAGATGGGAGAAAGACAGCGAAGTTATATATTGCGGGAGCAGTGGGTATTTGAAAAAAGGCTAAGGGAAGGCCCCTGTTCAAGCGATAGAGCCCCACTTAGGACTGCGAATGGTAAGAATCGGACTACTTAGAGCAATACACGAGGTAATGAATACTCCAGTAATGTCCAAGTCATGGGCGAGGATGTCCGGGAGCTGAAGAAAAGACCCCCGATATCAATAAGAGCCAGCCGCGAGTGTTCATTGTGGAACTGGTCATCTGAGTCGCTTTATTTCAATCATATTTGAAGTAGGACAGAACCAGACGTGCGGTGGTCAGTCAGCTGAGAATTTTACCCGATTACGCGCACCTGAAAACTAATAACATTGGAGATGTGCGGTCATGGGAGATGCCGGGGGTCGTTCATATGGTCAGAAAATGATGGGCACGTCTGCCCCTACGGACTTGAGCGGGAAAATATTGTTGTTTGCTTCACGGCAGAAGCTCGAGACCGGAGGAAGGATGCCGAACGAGACGTAGTACTCGGTCCATGTTGGAGATTCCAGGGCACGTCTCGTATTGCCTGTTGATACCGGAATAGAGTTAATGGCTTTTCATTAGAAAAGGACATCGGCGACATACCCCGTTAACGTTCTCCAGCCTTTAGACGAACTATAATGCCTTCGCCATCAGAAAAAAGGTTACGGTCTACATCGACTAGAGCAAGAAATCTGAATCTGAAGACTGGCGAGATGAAACATACCTCGATAACCCAGTCGCCACAGGAACATACCTTCAAGATTGGTGGTGGAGGTGTCCTTTATATGTTCTAGTCTCTTTTGGGCGCATATAGCCACTTTTTCCCAGACTGCCATATCGGTAACCTCATTGGCGACGAACGAGATCTCGCACTCGCAGAGAGACAAAGTACTAAGCTCTACGACGCATCCACGTTTTTTCCATAAAAGATACGCTAAATATTCCAAAAAGAGTGTCAGCGAGGCGAGCAAATATGGAGACGACACCCTACCATGCCGTTCCAAAGCCTACAAGAAGTTGTCGGTCAAATATTCGGAAACGATACGTGAGCATATATTTTCTTGTATTTGAGCACCGACACCAGTACGAGAATTGGTCGACATGGTGGCGGGGGGAAGGCAAGCTTTCAGTTCCCACGCTCCTTGTTGATTGTTACTTCGGACCGGTTAGCCGTAGAAGCCACACCATTTAACCGCATCGTCACATTAACCAATTCGGATAGTCTGGTATGCCGTAGCGTGCTATTACTATAAATCATCACTGGCTAGAAGGAAATCAGTATACAGCCCTACTTGACGCCTCCAACAGCTGTAGAACCTACATCCATCTTCGAATTTCTACTTCACCTGGCTTACCCGCACTTAGGTCTCACGCGTACACAAACCTTGACTTCTGTCCGTAGCTGTGCATCTACAGCCATCTTTTGTGCTGTCATGCTTCCTGATAGGCTGACTAAAGACATGCAGCTTCATAATCTTCCCTTTCCACCTTCAAGACCATGGGCAGCAAAGCGAAGGGAATCATCCGTCCCATCTTAGTCCTCCTCAGGGGCTTGCAAGCAACAGGAGATATAGCTCCGCTCCCGTATATCAAAGGCATAGCGGCATTGGCCGTAACTGTTCTCGAACTTGTCGACGTGAGTATACTAGTCTACTTTCGAGCACAGATGATCATGGATCTCCATAGAATGCCTCCACAAATAACCGGGATATTCAGGAGCTCGTCGAGCGTATCGGTAATACCGTGGCAACAGTGAACGATGTCGCCGTTACATACTCGAGGAACGGTGGCGAAGACATGTCGTCCATCGAAGAACTCTGTGTGGATTTCCAACAGTGAGTTTCCACCACCTTCTCGTATACTTCCCTTGCAACGTATTAGATAGATGCCTAGAAGCCATCACTGCTAAAGTGCGAGAGATGGAAAGACAGAACGCTAGTAATGGTGGAATTATGCAGTATCTCATGACCCCCAACATACGCGACGAGATCAACGGGTTCGTACGACAAGTTGACGACCTCCAGAGAGACTTTAACGTACGTACATGGCAATCTCACGGACTCCGTCGAATTTCATGGTATTTTTAGACAAAAAACATTCTGAGGATTGGCGCGAATAACGAAGTGTCTGACAGCTACCTTAGGGTACTTGAATGCGGTATGAGAGAGCTTCGCACAGAGCATTCAGACATGAATCGTACCTTAACGCTTCTATTGGTCTCGCATAATGAACTCCGTGCTCGATTCTCTAATCAGGGTCTGTTACCAGGGGCTACGGGTCATATTTCAAAGCGGAATAGAAGCGAGCTATGTCATTTTCCGTGGCTTCTCGCGTACATAAAAACATCCCCCCAGGGAACGGCGGTAATCCAGAACGCAATTGACAATCGGTATACGACATACTATCTAATTCTGACGAGTCTCTCTACAACCCTCTTCTGGACTGTGTCGTACTTCACAAACTTTCTACCGGCGCCGTCCGGCTTGTACAGCCGGAGAGCAAAAACACGGCACTATATTTCACCTTGCATTCCTTCCTCTACTTCCAGAAATACTATCTATCGTCATGGTCCCCGTAGAAAGGCACTCTGCGTGAGTTTTGTCGCTTCATGCTATCGATATTCAATAAACAGTTCTTGCAGATTGGGATCAACTATTTCGGACAGACTGGTCAGCTCAAAGGGGATATCAACGATGCGAGGAACATTCGAGAGTTCTTAATATGTCGGTCTCCTTCACACACCCACGCCCTGATCTCATCCTGTATTAACTATTCCTGTCTTACAGACTACTGTAACTATAAGGCGTGGGATATTGCCATGCTCATAGATGACAGTCCAGATCCGCGCCAGCGCCCAACAAGGAAGAACATCATCGAACGCTATGAAGTGGCTTGTGAATGATGCACAATCTGGGGATACGTTGCTCTTTTTCTGTAAGCTCTTCTGGTATCCGAGGTCCCTCAAAATCTTGATTGAGATTCTATCACTTTAGACTCTGGAAGCGGCAGACAAGTTTGTACCAAGGGAGGAAGATATGAAGAAGGTTTCACTATTCATTGATTCGCGTCCACGGAGGATTCTACCGACTTTCGTTACTTTTACAGTCATTTTACCGGTCGATTACGACCGGCACGGTAACATTCTTCATGAGGTTAGCTCCCATAATATATATATCTCTAAAGAATCCCACCATTTCTTCGATCTAGGAAATGTATCACGTTATGTTAGGCCTCTGCCTACAGGCTGCAGGCTTACAGTATGAAACTTTCTCGTGCCCTTTTATTTGAGTGGATTGACGGGAGCTTATTTACTAGGTTCTGCTTTCAGTGAGGACGCCAAAATACCATCAAGTTTTATATTAACAATCACTTCAACAGTGCTGTCATTCTGCGGGAGCTTTGGGTTCGTAAAGTCAAATAAGAGTTTGCCAGCCTCCCTCAATAGTAACTGCATTTTTAGATCTACCCTGCATCGTGAGAACAATGCCCCTATGGATGCCTTGTCGCCCTGACGGAGCGGCTGTACTTGCTCTAGTATGACTCTGACACTCATTTCATGAGTCCACGCTCATTAACGTCAGCCAAGACAACAGCCGCTGATGTTGTGAGTATCTCCGTTTTCAATGTTCCTAGTTAGTTCCAGTGCTTATAATATTATAGGTGATTTGGTCCGGTGCAGAGGGTACGGCATTTCGCGAGACGGCCGTAAGGGGCGTGCCGGTGAGCGCCTTTAATTATGTGAGCACCTATCATGGTACTCTACCCATGCTTCGATGCAAGCTGAAATGAATTATAGGCATTTATATCGTCTCTCAAAATGAACCCGAAACAGTCGTGCCGAGAGCTCCTTCATGCACTGAGGTAAATACAAATATCATTCCGAGTCTGACTGTCGAGGTGATCTTGCTATTTCTTAGGGACAGTTTGACAGCTCGACATCATAGCGAAACGCCCCAGCTCATTACTAGCTCTCAACGCATAATAGGTATCACCTCGATCTGTATGCTCCTTCCATCAATTGTTTATGGCTCTCATTTTCAGGACCCTGATTTGCCTGCCACCTTGTGAAGGTTGAAGTGAAAATGAATACGTCTGCTTCCTCAAACATTTCATGTGAAAAAATGACCAGAGACTTCGTCGTCTTCTAGTAAGTACTGTGCGACTCATAGTGAGTCGTGCAACTGCGGATTGTTAAAAACAAAAATAGAAACTATAATTAGGCAAGAATTCATTAGCGTCGTAAGAAAAGATGATTGCATATATTGTGTGTAAGACAGAAAGGACGAGGGGAAGTGAGATCGTAGGGATACTGGAGAGAATAGTATAAGAAAGTGGTTGTCGGACATGCTACGTGTAGCATAAGTGTTAGCCTAAGCGTAGCATCGCATCTTTTGTTTCTATGATAGAAAGGTTTTGGCAATGCTTGTATCTAGAATTCATACCCCTTGCATCTCAGGCTTGGATTCCTCCAGCGGTTCGTTTGCGTCAGCGTTGCCCTCATGAATACTAGATATCATATTGCCCTCGTCGCTGTACTGGGTACTAGCTTGCGTGTGCGCATGATTGCGAGTTCCAAAGTGGAGGGAGGAGAGCACACTTCCCTTCCAGGCATCATCAGGACGTGCGTGTCCAGAAGCGACACGACCGACAATAAGAGTCGGAGCAATTCCCTGCATAGTAATGAGAACCAGGTCACATAAAGAAGCTTGAACCTTACTCTGATGCTCGCCGCGATTACATCTACATAAATCTCCGCATATGCACCCCGTGCATAAGTCACTATGTAAATGATCAAGATGATAGAGAGGAGAGCGGCCGATTCAACGATGATCTCTACGATTGACCGGTAACCACCAAGAGGTGCGTTGCGATTCGCCTTCCCGACGGTGACAATGCGAAATACAATGAGAATCGTGCACAACCACGTCACCGCTAAGCTTAGCGAAATATACACCGTGGTCCAATCAATAGACGTCGGTTTAAATGCATCCGGGTCGTTGGCGTCCAATAGTGATCGTAATTGAATATATTGCTGGAACACCTTGGCAACTATGGAAATTATGAGCGAGTTTCCGAAACAGGAGGTGAGCGTGTCTTACTGATTTCAGCAATCATAGAGAGAATTGGAATGACGACTACAGACCAGCGCGAACCCCAGACCATCCAACAGCGCCATATCTGAACGATTGGTCAAGTCAGTAAGATTGATGCAAGCTGCAAGATACACACCATGGCCATATCAGCTAAGATACTTTGAAGTCCCCCAGTGATCCCACTGAGTACATTCTCAACGATGAGGAATGTTGATGGTGCTTTTTTTATAGGCGATACGTTATAATATGCTGTATAAATGGTCCAAAAGTTTTCCCCGTGCGTGATAAAACTGTACCGTGTAAAAGCCCAGTTTACAGCGGTTGCGATAGTCCCTAGAAGGTATAAGGCGATAATGGCGGCCAGCATGATTTTCCTTCCGACTCTATATTCGGTTTTCTCCCAGCGCGAAACTGGGGAATAATATTAGTTGACAGTAAAACATGCTTTATGCACGCTAATGAAGACTAACGACAGACTATCCACACCGTCTGCAGGAAAATACATGTATATATACCTATAGCATATTTAGTGGACGACCGATGGACCTTGAACTTCACTGTTTGCTCACCATGCATCAATCCCATGATAATGCATCGGTTGAAACTGATATCGTTAATTTTGAATATGAGTGCAACCTCATCATTGGGCAGTTCAGGAATCTGCGTCGCTGAAGCCATAGTCAAGGATATTTGTCCTGGAATGAAAGGTACGAAAAGCGATTTCAATGGTGTAAACTTGTGAGGGAAACCTGAGATAAGGTTCATAGACTAAGAAGGCGGGTTTTTATCCAATACTTGTCAGAATCCGATCAGGGTTTCAAGAGTAGCGAAACAATCAAGATGTTAGGATACTCCTCAAGCTATGCATCTATCGCGGATAAAAATATGGTCTGGAGTTGGGAGAAGGGCCCTCAGTTCGAAAGAGTAGCAGTTCTCCAAATAACTAAGGATCCATGAGAAGGATATGGCAGAAGAGGAAAAGAAGCAAGCGGGAGACCATTGATCGGATAAACAAGGAGTTGTTGTTCGTCCTGTAGGGTGTTGATCATCAAACCTATGATGGCAGTGCTAGGTATAATTTTCGTGGCTTATAACTCTTTCTTGAACTCTAAGGTGGTATCAGCAAGGTTCGCTGTACTGTGAAAAATCAGCAAACTTGAGCTGTGACAGGAGAAAGCGACATACAGGAATAACATAGCCCGCGGTATCAGAATCAGGATCGGATTGGAGTCTCACAGGGCGTTCACACTTTCAACATCGCCCTTCAGATTTCCAGGGGTGACTTGTGCCGATCATAAAGGATCGAGCTTCATCATATATCAGCAGCCACACCCGAAGCTTCTAAGCCCCAGGCACTGTGAAAATAGCTAATGGGCCTGAGGCCGGTTGGATGTTTGTTTTTTGATGTACTACTCTAAGCACAGTGGAAAGCCGATAAGTATTCGCCATCCAAGTACATGTCTGTACACAATTATTACCCGTGGAAGCTCACAGGAAGTTAACGGCGGTGAATGACCGGTGATCTCACGGATACGCTGGGAATGATCATGCGACCCTTCATTGGAGTGTATATTTGAACACATCAGATGCCCAAACGCTGGGTCCTAACGATATCGTGGCTTATCGTCACTGCGTTGGCCTTAACTGTGGCATGTTGCCGTCGGGTTGCTTTGCGTACCGAATAATGGAGAGGAGAGCGACTTGGCTTTCTTGTCCGAGCCGTTAGAAGCTCGGAAAATTGGATGCTGTGGTCAAAGGGGAGAACGTGGGATACGGGGAACGCTACCATGCTGCAGTCTGCTGTTTAAGGAAGGGATTCGAATACGAATACGTCCGGTGTCCTCGTACGGGTCAAGCCTCATCACAAGAGACTTAGGTGTATGTATATAGGATCATAAGACAGATGAATGTGATACACATTTCAGCTCCGAGCAATATTCACTGTTTCTGTCAATGCAAAAACTGCGTCAAGATCGGGTCTGGCATGAATCTAAGAGCATGCACGGGGCAAAGGACCATTACGCAATAGCGATAGACAATATGAGAAACAGATCGCTTAGTGCCGGGACTTAGAGTTCTTCGCATAGCAGATCTTGGGGAAAGCAGGGTCATAGGCGTAGCGAGATTAAATACGGCTGCCGCCCACCGAAGTTGCGTCCACAATGTCAAACAAAGATGAAGCGGTGGACCATCGCGATTCACAGGGCACAGCATATCCGAGTCTTAGAGCTAGGGTAGGCTGCCCTGCATAGGCGTAGCACAAGACCTGCCAGATAATACAATGAAATGGAGATATCGAGTAACCACCCAAAACTGCATATATAATATAATATAAAACCAGAGAACAGTCATAGATGTACGTCACGAATTTACCATGCATAATCATGGTCGAGACTTCAAGCTGGTCAGCAAGATAAAATCTACCTAGATTGTCAGCTCCCAGTGAGTAGTGAAGAACACGAAAGCATACCATTTAGTTAGAAAGCAGGGGTACGTAGTGATTGTGCAGCTAGAGATAGGTAATTAACATCAGACTTAAAGCTTAAAGCTTAAAGTCCCAAGGCGCAGGCAAATACCTAGTACATAGGATACATCTAGGTAAGTCAGCCAGACGAAGGAGAAATAAAATATCCAAACTTACCACCTTCACAACTATTAAATTTTCTCGCTACAACCTGTTATGCACATCGTCGTATGAACATTACCGAAGCCAGTGCTACCCTTGACACTGCATGTCATCTTCATCATCTCATCATCTCATTGTCATGCTCCATGCTTGCAAGAAGGGAATCTGCACCGGTGTAGATGGCCATTCTGTTAGCAAAAGAAAGGGAAAAGGAGTGGGACACACATGCTGATACGCCTGGTATCAGGCTACCCATAGATTTTGCGAATTTTATACAAAATACTGCAAACTACTAGCTGTACTAAGGACTAGAGTGGAGACTTTGCACTGCTAAGTCGAGTCATCTAGATCAGTGTTGGAGCACCTAAAACCGTAACAGAAGAGGAAGTAGAGAAGACATCTAGATGAGTCAACTCTACAAGCCTTTCGAGATTACTAGCTATTTTCCGTTAAAACAGACACATAGTCACCACACAAATGGGACCTCACTGTATCTAGGTGAACCCAAAAACCCAGAAGTTAGAAAAACTGAACTAGATTTAGCCTGTCAAACTCAACAAATATGAAGCCCACCTTGAATATCTACTAAGTCAGGATGGAACCAAATTCCTCCATGGACTTAGTCTAAAAAGAAATGAATGAGAAACCCTGAACCCTGAATGAAAGAATAGCCTAGTCAGGATCCGAGGTACCAGTCTAGATCGCGCAAGTGATCACGACCAAATACAATCTCAGTACCTCGATCAATCAATGATCAGTGGTTACATCCACTAAGATACTAAGCAATTAAACAAGTACTGAATGAATAGCCACACAGCACCATAGGAAAAACGGAGGCAGGAGTGCCTACGGACCAGTATGGCACTCCTAGGCAATAGGAAAACCCGTTGCCTCCCCATATAACTGAATGGATATCTCAGAATCACGCCATTCTTATAGAATAATTACTCATCGTTTGTATTACTACGCATAATCACACTAATAGTAGTCTAGATAAGCGACTCCTATACCTAGACGTAGAATACTATAAAATACCGTCATCTAGACACACAACAGCAGGAAAGCATTCCCCCACGTTTGTGCTAGTGACCTATAGCTACCTAATCAAATAACAGATTTAAGTGCCTGTCCTCGACTGAGTAATTTGTTGCTAAGTCACCCAAATAAGAAAGAACAAGTAGTTGAAGTGAAACAAGCCCTAGAACACTTTGAGTTAGAACAGTTAAAAGAGTCAGCATACTCTAGAGTCTGTGCGCTCTTTGCAAGTCTGTGTACTTGATGTAGGATCTGTGTATCCTTTGTAGAAGTCAGTGTACTTCTTTGTCTCAAGTCTGTGAACTTGTGTTGAGAGTTAGTAAACTCTAGAGCTGGTGAGCTCTTTGTAGAACCTGTGTGTTCTTTGATTGTTTGAGTTAAGGAGTAATCTAGATCAGCTATTGCTCACCTAGACAATGTTTTGTTCCCTGAACTAGACCAGTTCCTACCTACCTATTAAACCCCACACCGTTATAACTTGTTATCTTGACTAGTGTATCTTGTGTAAAAACATCTTCTAGATCAGAATCAGAAGTAGTTTTTGAATGCTTTACATTGAATTATCAAAATCTAAGATTGTCCACGGGTGCTTCTACCATACCCAACCTCGAACTTACAAACATTGGTGATAGTGTGAGTGTTTAGAGTGAGAGTTAGTCTCTAGATTTCTCATCTAGAGTTTAGTTTCCCTTTGAGTGCTGCCCATTACCAAGCACATCAACACAAAACCTGTGTTTCTATCATGACCATTGCCATATTCGCCCCTAAATCCTGAGATAAAGATTTAAGAATTGACCTGAATTATGAAACAGGTGGTATCACACCTAGCCAAAGAAGATAGCGGTCAGACATGGCATAGAATCATGGTATTAGATCTCGATGAGTGAAGCTCCCACTTGATGTATTTGTACATGGGACCATCCACACTGGCCATCTCAGCTACCCACAGTGTCATTTATATGGAAATGAAGGCTTCAAGGAGTGGACGGTTACTAAGAACTGTAGCTAGGACCTGTAGATAGGTGAGAAGGGACTTACATTGATGCGTCCCAAGAGATCTGGCTGCAGTCCCACTGCCTTATAGTGAGCCCGTTTATTGTATCCAGTTCCTCAAAGTGCATGAAATTTATGCACCCGGGAACTCTCGCAAGAGTTACAATGTTGTTGTAACTCAGGATAGCCTTTAGGATTTACTGGTCAATGATGTGGTCTGATGAAATGGACCAAGGCAGCATCCCAGCAGGATTTATCTCAAGTGAAAAGACTTCAGGGGCCACAAGATATCAGGGCAAGGTCGTAGCATTATCTGGCAAAAACACAGTGGGAAGAGCAATCTGCTTTAAAAAAAGCAACAGCTGTGACATGTGACAGCAATGTGGATGACCTGCGGCATGTCCGGCACAGCCAATATTGGAATTATGCACCACCAAAATGCTGGCAGGTTCTGTTCCTGTATACACAGGACTCGGAACAGTCTTCTTCCCATCCCCCATTCGTGCAGGTGCTTACTCTACTAAAATAAACACTCTTAGAACAGCCATAGATATACACATGTAGGAGTCAAGGTATGCTGAAATGCCAATTTTTGTTGTTATCATAAATATTGATGATGAACTCTGTAGCCCATTGGCAACAGATATCTTGTACCATCCCTCTGCATTGATCGCTAAGACTGACCGACCTTCGCATCAGGACCCTTCTGTGGCAGATGATTCTACACTAGTATCCCGCCCAAAATTTCCACTAAGCTTGATTATGTCGGGTCAGCTGATGCAGAGAGATACATACAATATCATATATGCATGCCATATCATGGACAATATTGATGCTGTTGGCAGAATGTCGAGTAGTCCCTCTAAAACCTGTGTTCTGCTACCACTTATATTTGAACTACAGTAGGTTCTTTACCTCATCAGTAGTTTTGCAGTTCTCCTAAAACATGTTGAGTTCTAGCTAGATGCACCTTCAATGTGTCACCAATGTAAGATTCATTGCTGGGCATGTAGAATTTTGTGAGCGACCCTTGTGAGCTTGCGTTTCCATCCAAGCCTCAATTTGTGTTTGCATTTGCAAGTGTGACATCATTTGCAAGCATGACATGATAGTCCAAGATCAAGCATAAGTTCAACTTTTAGTTATCCTGATGTTAGAAAACATAGTAAATGCATTTACTGCATGTTGTCAATACCAGGACTTGAATTTTTGCTGCTAGAATGAAATATTTCTGCACTCAAAGTAAGTGCACAGCAATTAAATTTGGAAGAGTTGAACCAAATCTCTACGGGTAGGGCTGGATTTTGATAAGGAAGAGCTCGAGCAATAGCATAGAGCAGAACTGGAGAAAGGAGAGGGAAGGAAACAAGCTACAAGAGTAACATGCCCAAGACTTACAATGCTATCAAAGGGTACATGAAGCTTGAAGCATTGGGCTGTGCCTGAGATCAATGCAGAGCCAGGTGACTTAAGGACTGATGAAGCTTGATGCTAGCAAGGAATTTTGTCCACAAGCTAAGCATAGCAGTCGCATCTTTAAGGATGGTAATTGTCATTCATAGACAATAGGACGTATTGGTACACTGTTATGCCATATAAAATTTTGATATGATTGCCAAGTTCTCGTGTTCAGAGAACTCGAGTATATATGCCAGCACTTAGTAATACCACAGCAAAATTCAGACACATATCATATCATTGAGAGAAGACCACAACAAGTGAAGAAACCAGTGACAATACAGTT
>JAUEPR010000178.1:0-74415 GCA_030435655.1 Armillaria novae-zelandiae
CGATCAGATCCAGTAGCAACTGAGCCGTTTGACAACAAGAGACTTGGTGGACATATTATATTGTCCACTTAAGTAGACCTTTTGGCAATCATGTCAAAGAACGAAGTGTACTCCATAGCATACTTTGTCGGAACGTCTTAACATCGAGTCTCGGTGCTCTGGTATAAGAACGAAATCCAGAAATAGCCTGACTGCGGTTACCTGGTATCACATCCAGGACCTGTTTATTTTAATAAGCCATTGTAAGAATGTCGTAAATTTCTCGACAGGAATTTCAATGAAAGAGGACAATGAGCAGCCTAAATCGAGTTGAAGAACAGGGCTCTGTCTTCTTCTTACGAAAACGTACCAAAGAAATTAGATCAGAAGGGCGGTTTCCTTTGTCCGAACCACGGTGTTTTAAGGTATCAAAACACGATGAATCATGATCACCACGTTTTTAGCGCAAGATAGCAACCGACTCCAAAATAATCTGTGAACTTGGACATTGGTCCGCAGGACCACTGACCAGATTATCGCCTCAGCTTTATTGGTCCGATTGCCATTGTACTTGCGCGAAATTTCACTGTAAATAACGCTCAGATAATTTGAAGTGCGTTCACTTGGGGGATATAAGTAACCGAAATTTGTTTTTCTCAAATTTCTTTGTGGAGAAATCAGCCTTGTTTTCTGGAAGCAATCAAGTCTTTGCCAACTCTTCGATGTGACAGCCACGAACGTCCAATTCCGTACTTAGAAGAACGGTCTTTTTTGTTTGTTAAAATACAATGTACAAGTTCCGCGAAGCATTTTGAATTTGCTAAGCGGATATCAAATCGGGAAATCGCCACTCGTTACCCGATCACGTGAAACACACAACTTGGGTGCATCCATTGTCCTCGATTTCTATAACAGCGCGAAAAACTCGCCATGATTTTCATAATTTTTATTGGAGCCCCCCCTCCTCCATACCTACTCATGGCACCCATTTTCCCATCCCCAAAACCTCCACCCAAACATGTATATCGCTCTCAGTCCCGTCGTATAAGGGATGCGTTGCATGCCTCTGAACAGTCACCGGGCGACGACGAGGCGCTGGAGAATCACGCAGACCCTTTGTCACCTTCTCCACAGGCTGATGGCGCCGAACCGCCTAGGCCTCGTACTCCGCCTCCAAACGATGCCACGAAACCAGCCTCTTGGATAATTGGACAAACTCCCTACAGCCGCGGAACCAACAGTCTACAAATTGTTGAGCTTTCAGAAAAGATTGGTCATGTAGACGAGTACCTGCAAGAGGACCTGCGCCACCGTGTGTTCATGCATTTCGACACGTTTCTCAGAACGATTTTTCTCCTCCCCAAAGCGTGGCGCAAGGAGTACAAGTCTGCGATTGACCACGTTCTCGCCGACGAAGAATTTGGCCAACTTTTGGACGTCTATTTAAAGAAAGCCGATATCTTGAGCGTTGCTCATGACCGCGAGAAGAGGCTGTACCGTCCCTATGCGAAAATGCAAAATAGGGCTATTGACGTCCTCCAAACTCATCCGAAGACCACGGTATTAGACAGTCACGTCGTCCACATCATCCGTGCTGATCCACTCACCGTACGAGGATCGAAGGATAAGTTGAAGCCGGACATCGTCGGCATGTTGACTCAGATATTCGCCTCCGTGACAGATAGGGCGAGCTTAGCGGCTTTGGAGAAGTATGGAGAGGCTCAAGACGCGGCTAAGACGGTCGCACAGGAGGAAAAGTGCGAGTTGCAGTCAAAGAGCGATATTCCGGCTTGGCCGCAGCTCATCAACGTTGTGGAGATGAAGGCTGTCGACAATGCCCTGGACGAAGGTACTCATGCCATTCGATTATTAAACAAAGGTATGATCAATTGACGACGCGTAGTTTGCGCTTTGCTCATCAACTTTGTTAGCCCGCGAGGACCCGTTGAAACCGGTGCCACACAAGAACCGAAAGGCGAGAGCTGTCGCGGAGAATCTCACCTCGCAAGTTGAGAAGGATGCAGATGGTACCCCATCGATACCGAGCGAGGCCTCTTCAATGACTAATAAGCGCAAATTGGATAGTACTGGTGACGAGGTACGGGGCTAGTCCACTCACACCGATCTCAAGCTAATTTTTCACTTTCCAGTCTTCTTCCAAGGTCTCGCGTCGAAGCAAAAGTCAGGCAACCGTTTCTGTGAGACGGACGTATGCCGTATATGACAAGCACGGCCACCCTAGAACCCTTCCGAACGACGAAGCAGCGCGGATCCAGTGTGCGCAATACGCAATGCAGATTCTCTCTAGTGCTGGCCTACGGTCGCATGCTCTGGTGACATTGGTCGACCGCGACCGTCTTCAGCTCCAGTACTACGACCGGTCCTCTATTGTTGTCTCTCAGGCCATCGACATAGCAGACAAAGAAGAAAGGAGATTATACATTGCGATGCTTATAGGTTGTCACCGTCTCAAACCTCCTCAACACGGTATTCTTGACATCTTTCCAGACCCGTACATCGAGAGCTATGGGCAGATGAAAGGGAAAAGTCCGGTAAATCTCTTCAATGGGTTGAAGATGAAGCTGCAGGATGCCAAAGGAAAAGACCTCATTCTTACGCTCGGAGATATCATTCATCGCCAGCGGGGTCTCGGTGGACGGAACACCGGTGTTGTCTGCGCTCGCTCGAAGACATGGAATGAGGTCGTCGTAAAGATCAGTTGGCCAGGCATCTATCGCGACTCGGAGAAGAAGTTGATGGACCGTGCCAAGGCCAAGGCCGAAGAAATGTGCCCCGGAGACGAGACACATTGGGTCCTGGGTCATCTTCCCGAGATCCTTCATTCCCAAGACTTTCGCTTCGACAAGGAAGATTCACCACAGAAACGGCTGATGGAGCTGTTGATAAAGGCAAACTATGCAGACGGGAAGACTTTCATCTACGAGGAGCGTGTTCTTCGTATCACTGTCTCCGAACGTCTGTTTCCTATAACGGACCTAACCAATGTCAAGGATATCGCCCAAGTGTTCTTTGATATTTTTCGATGTATGTAGCTTTCTTGCTATCTCATCCCCAAATTCTGAAATTCCTTGGTCTAGCTCACCACTGGCTTTACGAAAACGCCCAAATTCTACATCGCGACATGAGTCTCAACAACATGATGTATCGAAAAAGATCCAAAAGGAACATCCGCATACGCGGTGTCCTGAACGATTTCGATCTTTCCTCTATTATTCCTCTCCAAGAAGCAACCTCTCTTCATCGCACAGGAACACCACCTTACATGGCTCATGAGCTTCTGGGTCAGTCCGACGTTGGCCATCTGTATCGACATGATGTCGAGGCATTCTACTACGTTCTATTGATGCTCTGCTGCCGTTACGAGATTGTTTGGTCTCCAGAAGGAAATGTCATGAAGGAGTTGTCGGACGACAAGAAGGAATTACCTTTTAAGAAGTGGTATAACAGAACGACGTCATGGGAAACACTTGCGGACGCCAAATTCAG
Source organism: Armillaria novae-zelandiae (assembly GCA_030435655.1). Classification (NCBI taxonomy): domain Eukaryota; kingdom Fungi; phylum Basidiomycota; class Agaricomycetes; order Agaricales; family Physalacriaceae; genus Armillaria; species Armillaria novae-zelandiae. The sequence continues at coordinate 3,487 of JAUEPR010000178.1, forward strand.
GCTCCTCGCCGGTGTTGAGCCAATTGTTCCCTCGAAGTCATTTTCTGCCTTCCTTCCATGGCTCAATAAGCTTCAATATTTGTTCGCCGAAGGGATACATGCACGCACAATGTGGACCCTTCGGATGCGCCAGCAATCTTCTTCTGATGACCCAACAGTGCCCTTCGACAACGAGACACTTGGTGGATACATCATTCCTGCGGGCATCTTGGAAACCATATCAACATTGGATGGCCACTCTCTGAGCGATCAATAGTTGTCTCATCCTGCACCTTATGTACTTAGATAGACATGATAGGCATGTAAGCTGGTATGTAGGTAGTATTACACGGCAGTGTCCATGGCATTCTAATGTAGACTTGGAAAATTGACATTGTCATTCTCCAATCGGATCTTATGCTCACCGTAAATTTTATACCACAAAGCGGGAAAGGACTCGTACTCCCCTTGGTTTTTGACTTATAGCTACACAGAAGCCCGGACGACTGGATCGATTGGCTATCTCCGCCAACATAGCGATTCAGAATAAATTGCACTGAACTACTAGAATGGCGTTCGTAGCAGCATTATTTTGGCATTATTTTGAACTAGTACACAAGTCTAAAGTAACTGCAACTCCGCTCATCTAATATTATTCCCCTCTGAATCCTTCCAGGCTACACCTCGGTGAGCGAGGTGATACGGAGACAGAGTGGATCCGGGATAACGGAGGCCAAGACATATGGCTACGATGCAATGTCTTTACAGTGTAATAAATGGCAAGCGCGGTTTTAGCAATGAAGTGAAAAGGAATTAATAGTGACAGTGGGAGCAAGTACTAGTGACGGTCCCTATCAAGGGAACGCCTAATGTTTTCTGGCCACTGTTAAATCGGAGATCGCTGACGCGAACAGCCCTTAACATTGTTATTTTCCCGGACCGAACATATCTCATGGTTTGAACTTGAAGGGACATGATACAGATATGATTGAACTACTCGTCCTATATTTCACCTCTGTCAGCCCATAATGTCAAAGGAGCTAAATCCACTGGTTCGTCACCGTAAATATTTGGGTTTTCACAGATGAATGAAGAAGCCAGGTCATTAATATCGTCAATCTTAGAAATCCTGAGCAGGAGCCCAAGCTGCTCAGAGTAAAGGACCGGCGAGAGATGAGCAATCTCTGGAACAGTAGCCGTGATATCGGATATGAAGCGACGTCGACGAGCAGTGGTGGGCATCTTTAACGAGGGATCTGATATCTCCGCCTATCAGGTCAGTAACGATTCATAGGTATTCGCCGTCAGTGGAGACATTTTCATGCATGTTAAAAATGTCGAGTAGATTGAGACATCGGTGGGACCATACAGTAAGCGCCTGCGTACCAGTAACTAGTTGGAGAACTTTGAGCTCACGCGAGGTATCGTGATTGACGGCTTCATTCGTGTACCCTTGCAAGGACTTAACGAAAACGAATTTATTTCACTGGGAAATAATCCGCACTCGGAACATTAGATAGGTGAATGTAAAGACGAAGATCATGGGCAAGCCATACAGGGGAATTCAAACCCCATCCTAGTTTGCGCAATTTCTCGTAACGGGTATTTGGACCTAGAAGATCTTCTGCGACTATCCAGGGTAGCCATACGTTTGCTTTTGAGTAAGTCCCAATGCTTCCGCCAGAAATTCCGGTCTTCCAGGTCGACGGCGGTGTTTCCGTCAGCATCCACCGAAACATGGCTTGTTGGCTACTAGTGACGAGTTTTCATAGTAGGAAGAAAGACGAATATTTGGGATCGACCGGCACCACTGTACATGGAAATTGAAGATGTGATTTGACGGAACCGACATAGGGGTCAATACAGAATCGGGGAGCATTCCTGCAAGCCGATCACGTGGTTGACGCGACTTGTCTGCGTCATTCATCATCCATTGGAAAAGAAAACTAGTAGAAGTCAGTCTCGCTGGCACCATGATTTAAACATTCCAGCGCGGCCTCGGCTTCAAGGAGATGAAGGCTACTGGCGGTGCCTTGGACACCGTCGGAAAGAACGCGGTTCGATTATCAAAAGTCAGAGGCAAGTCCCTTCATGATGTGTTTTTTGCCCCCAGCTCAATCACTATGTTAGCTGGTCAAGACACAATGAAATCTGTGTCGCGTAAGTGTTCCTTAATGTTGGAGGTCTGAGTGCCACTGAATATTCCGGGACCTCCCTAGAAAAGGACTCAGAGGATGCCAACAACATCTCCTCGACACTGAGTGTCACTTCGGCTATGACCATGAAGCGCACACTGGATAATAGCGACGATGAGGCACGCGGCTAGTCTACTCGCTGTGACTGCAGGCTGACTTTTAATTTGCAGTCTTCTTTGGAAGTCTCGCGTCGAACTTATGACAGTCAGGTAGCTGGTTCTGTGAGACGAGCGCTAGACCCGATAGGCGAGAGAGGCATCTCCGGAAAACCTCCAAATGACGACAAATGTCGGATTCAGTGTGCGAGTGACGCGATGCGGATGCCAATGATGTCTAGTACTGTCCTACCGCCACATGCTCTGATTGACCGTGCCCGCCTTCAGCTCTATCAGGGATGGGATCAAAGGGATCCTAAAAATATCCTCCTCAATGGGTTAAATATGACATCGGAGAACTCTGAGAAATCTAAGATCATTCTCGCTTTCGTGAATATTTTTCATCGTCAGAGGGGTCTCATCGGGCGGGACACTTGCGTTCTCCTCGCTTGCTGGTCGGCATGGCCTGACGAAGAACTGGTTGCGAATATTAGTTGGCCAAGCATACATCACGACACGGAGAAGACGCTGATGGAGGTCCCGAAGGCGAAGGCCGAGGAGATGGCTGATGAGGGCAACAGGGATTGGGTCTCTAATCACCTTCCCGAAATCATTCATTCCCAAGACTTCCGCTCTAAAGAAAAAGAATCCTCACAGCAGAGAAGGCTAGTGGAGGCCTTGAACAAGGCAGAATACGCTGACAGAAAGGTGTTCACATACGAGGAGCATCTTCGTATCACTCTCTCCGAACGTCTGTTTCCTATAACAGACCTGGCCGACGTCAAGGATATCGGCCAAGTGTTCCTTGATATTTTTCGATGTATGTAGCTTTTCTTTCTATCTCATCCTCAAATTCGGAAATTCCTTGGTCTAGCTCACCACTGGCTTTACGAAAACGCCCAAATTCTACATCGCGACATGAGCCTCAACAACATAATGTATCGAAAAAGATCCAAAAGGAACATCCGCATTCGTGGTGTCCTTAACGATTTCGATCTTTCCTCTGTTATTCCTCTCCAAGAAGCGACATCTCTTCATCGCACAGGAACACCACCTTACATGGCTTATGAGCTACTGGGTCAGTCCAATGTTGGCTATCTTTATCGACACGATCTCGAGGCATTCTACTACGTTCTATTGATGCATTGCTGCCGTTACAAGATTGTTTGGTCTCCAGAAGGAAAGGTCATGAAGGAGTTATCGGAGGATAAGAAGGACCTGCCTTTTGAGAAGTGGTATGACAGAACGGCGTCATGGGAAACACTTGCGGACGCCAAATTCAGGCTCCTCGCCGGTGTTGAGCCAATTGTTCTCTCGAAGTCATTTTCTGCCTTCCTTCCGTGGCTCAACGCCATTCGACATCTGTTTAGACAAGGATTCATGGCGCTCGGAAATTTACAGATCTCTGAGACACAGCTACCATCTTATGTAAAGCTGCCAGGAACCATGCAACATTCTGTGCCCTTTGACAACGACACACTTGGCGGGAATATTACCTCCGACTATATCTTGCAGATTATGTCGGAAATCAGTGGCCACTCTCTGAACAAATAGCCGTCGGGCATAGAACATGGGGCAACCGAGTGTGTATTTGTGTAAACAGACTTGGCATTGTAGTGTAACATCTTCAATTTGAACTTGAACTTCTATGAAGCTCGAACTAAGCCTGGTGTTAGGAATACGAATATATTAAGTAGTATAGCGAATGGGACTTCACTAATAATACTTTATGTCGTATGTGAGAGCGAGAGTAAATGAGTTTGAGTTACCAAAATAAGAACGTCCTAAATGGCCAACAAGCGCTAGGCGTAATCAGGAGTAAGTAGATCGGCAAGCGCTTGGCGTAACCGATCACTATCACTTAGTTGGTTCACACGGTAAGTGGAGTATCAAAAGATGATGAATAGATTCGATACCTTACAGGTATGTACATTTCGAGAATATATACATGTGAAAGTATTCTAGCAGTTTCCTGTATATTCTCGAGAAAGGAAGAAGAAAGAAAGTAAAAGAAAGTATTGGAATATTCTATCAACTTCGTACAGGTAGTGTAGCTAAATATAGTAATGATGCTGTGGCGTCATGCTAATCCCTAACACCTGGTCAATCTTTATTTACGCGGCAAAATTTAGCGCAGAGGTTTTCATTGTAGCGAATGAAGCATCCTGGATGCCTGTCATTTCCACCCCTCAGGGTTTGATGCTACAATGAAGACCGGAGGGATGGACTGATACACTATCTCCGCTGATATAGAACAGTTGAATGCGAGTGACCACTGAAGTTACAATGGACTGTTTCTACAGACATCCTTCAATAATAACAGTTGTTGCTGTAGCGTAGGCTTGTACACTGGCATGAATCCGAAGTAACAACGACCACACTCACTCCCTTTCAGTTCTTCCGCTGGACTATCGCCATGTCGAAAATTCGCTAGATCTGGCAGTGATGTGACAAGCTGCAGGGGGTCGATCCGGGATAACGTGGCCCAAAATGTATGACGCCCCGATACAATAGCTTTACGAAGTGATAGATGCCAACAGCGGGTTTTAAAAAAGACTGGAAGTGGACGACTGTAGTGCCAGATTGTCGGCATTTTTCTGAAACGGACGCGCCCGAAAAAGTCCTTGGTTGCTAAGTATTAGATACTTTATTCGATACCGACCATCCAGATCTGACTCACTGCTGTTGAGATAAGCAAAAATTCTGCCGCTCACCGCAGATAACCCTTGCAAACAGGTAAGGGTCCTTGTTCGTTTTCCTATTTGACATGTAGTGTACACCAATAGAAGTAAGATGAAATAACAAGCGCTCGGAACATTGGATAGGCGAATGTAATCGACGAGTAATCAAGGGCAAGCCATACACAAATTCGGGCTCCATCCTAGTTTGCGTAATATGTAGTAGCGGGAGTTTGGACCTATGAGGTCTCCGACTACTATTATAGAGTAGCCATACGTTTGCTCCTGAGTACGTTCCAGCGGTTCCTCAATAAATTTCAAGTCAGCGACAGTGTTTCCTTCGGCGCTCGCAACAATTCGGCTGTTAATGCTGGTGGTGTGCTGTTCACAGCGGATAATAGAAGACGAGAAGTGAGATTATATCGCGTCGAACAGCAATGCCATAGATACGACTTCAGCTTGATCATGGAATTATATCATAGAAGGAAGCAGTCAGTACCAGATCGAGAGTTCGTTTATCGATCACGTGGTTGACACAATTTTGGGATCCTCGTGGCTGGCCTGGCAAACCGTCTTTATTACACACTCTCGAACTCGTCTCTGAGCCTGGATTCCTCACTTTGTAACAACTTGCACCGTGACTAAATTAGTTGTGGATTCGCGAAGGAAAAGCAGAACTCGATAACGCTCAGATCAACGCCGCGACGCGTTCACGGCTCATTGACATCGAGGGTATGATGGCCAACGACAATACCTTGGATGTTAAAGGAGTGAAGGGAATCCGATTGTTACAAGGTTTGGTCAATTTGTGACGGGTTTTCATTCTTTGCTCAATAAACTTGTTAGCCGAGCAAGACCTGCAGCAGACACAAGCTTCTCCTGCGCGCGTTCAGTGTGCCCTGTTTCTCGATACTGGGAGTCTGGTGGTTGCCACTGAGCATCTCATCTCGCTAGATAAGCAAGTTTTAGACGACATTCCCTCGACACTTGGCGTCTCTTCGAGGACTAGGAAACCCGAATCGGATAGTGGCGACAAGGTATGTACGCTACTGGTCTACTTACCCTGATTAGGAGTTGACTTATTTCTCAGCCTTCTTTCAAAATCTCGCGTCGAACATATGACAGCCAGTCGTCCGTTTCCGCGACGCGGGCGCTAGACCCCATCGACGAGGACGAGTTCGCCAGCACATCTGATATCGAACAAAAGAAGATGTTTTCGGCGATGCCTATTGAATATCATGATCTCACTCCCCTTCAATGCGGTGTTCCTAATCAGATTATTGAAGATCCCTACCTCAAGTGTTTCGAGAATATCGACTGCCAGAATCCTGAACACTTTTACAAAGATCTAAAGGTGACTTTGCAGAAAGCTGACAAAACTAATATGGTTCTCACTCTCGGAGATGTCATCCACGGCCAGAGACATCTCATCGGGCGGAACGCCTGTGTCGCTATCGGCGCGTCTCTGGAATGGCCTGGGAGACAGCTTGTAGTCAAGATGAGCTACCCGAGCATCTATCGTGAATCGGAAAAGAAGCTGGTTGACGCTGCGAAGTCTAAAGTCAGAGATATGTCTAGCGAAGGCAAGGAACATTGGGTCTTGAATGATTTCCCCGAGATCTTTCATTCCCAAGGCTTCCGCTTCAACGATAATGCTTCGCCACGAAGATGCCTGATGGAATCGTTGACAGGGGCAGCCCATGTGGACCGGAAGACTGGCATATACGAGCTATACGACGGGCGTCTTCTTCGTGTCACCGTCTCTGAGCGTCTCTTTCCCATCACAGACACGACCAATGTCAAAGACATCGCTCAAGTGTTTCTTGATATACTGCAATGTACGTCATTTTCGTTCTTATCTTTGGATATTACAGTGTAACGTTCATCAATTTAGGTCATAGATGGCTTTATGACCACGCAAAAATTCTTCATCAAGACATCAGTATGGCAAATGTCATGTACCGAAAGAGACCAAGCGACAACAAAGTTTATGGTGTACTCAACGACTTTGACATCTCCTTTTCTCAGACAGAAGCTGCATCCCTTCACCGCACGGGTACACTTCCTTACATGGCTCATGACCTTCTGGGTCAGTCAGACATTGGACATCTGTATCGACACGATGTTGAAACGCTTTACTATGTCTTGTTGATGCTCTGCTGCCGCTACGAGATTGTCGAGATCGAGAGGGTGCCAATATTAAGACCGTTACCGAAGGACCCCTCGGACATGCTGTTTGCCGAATGGTTCAACCGATACCTGACATGGGGAAGTCTGTCCGCAAAAAAGGCTAGTTTCCTTCTAGCCTACGAAAAACCAACGCCAATTTTTATATCCCCGTCTTTTTCTCCCTTTCTCCGTTACCTTAGACTTATTCGTCGCTCCTTCACGTTGGGCATCAGCGCGCGTATACTGTCACAACCTGATGACGAAGAACTTGCACCTGCTCTACCTGCCAAATATGTACCTTATCCATCCAAACCTCCGCCTGACATCACCACAGAACCTTTTGATGACGAGACGCTTGGCGGGCACATCACATATTTCGATTTCTTGAGATTCATGTCCGCGATCTCTGTAGATAGCCTGGACTTATGGTATAAAGAGTAGCAAGAGCTCATGCTGTTAGAATCTTCATCGAAGGCATGATATGCATAGCAGGCAGATAGGCTTAGACCAATTATGTTGATTGTCTTCTATTTTACGACGAAATCAAGTCGAGTCAAAGTCCGTAACCCCTCGAGTACTTACCACCTTGTCGAAGGGGGAACCTAACTAAGCTTACTGCTGATACAGGAAGTAGCCATGCCCTGTTTACAGTTCCATAGAGTGCAACAATCTTCATGTACAGCTTTAGTAGAGTTCAATGTGTACCAGTCCAGCACTTGTTTGGTGTGCAATTTTTACCCTAGTGCATCCTACAAGCCTCTCCTAACCATGAAGTACTAACCAGAATTGTTTTCACGTTCAAGAGAGACTCGATGTTTGTGACAAAACTTCTAGGCAGATAAAATTATAGTTAGAACAGGGCCACATGTGCACCTACAACATCCATCCTGTGCCAAATTTTGAGGCTATGACGTGCTGCTAGGGCCACGAGAAACCGAAAGGTCTCAAGTCGACTGGTAGGAGCGAATGTGTCTTTGAAGTCAATGCTAGGAATCTGTGAAAATCCCTTGGCTACAAGACGTGTTTTGTGCTTGACTACTTTGCCGGTCTCATCGCGCTTGAGAGGGTAGACCCATTTGCAGGCTACCGGTTTGTGTCCAGATGGCAGCTCGGTGAGTTTCCAAGTGCCAAGTCGAAGACGCTGATCCATCTCCTTCTGCATTCCAACTTGCCATTGTGGCCAATCATTCCGGGACTGTGCTTCTTCAACACTTTGCAGATCATCATCGAGATCTACAGAAATAGAGTCTAATATCAGTGCAAAGTCTGTGGCTGCAATATTAGCTTGATCTTGCTTGGCAGCGATGCAGGTCGACTGTTCTCATAATGGTATGTCTTTGCCAAGAACTTGAACATGGATAGTCTCCGGACTCGGAGATGGTAAGCATGATGCTGGGAGTGTGGATGGCATAGATGAGAGTGGTGTATCTTGAACCGGTTTCACGGGATTTGTATCTGGCTCTAAACCCGAATTCAGCTTGCTACTACTATTGTCACCCTCTCCCTCAAGCCGAGGAGGGGATGGAGCGGGTACAATATGTTCATCATCTGATGGCCTTACAACCTCAAAGGTTACATTATGAGAGGTCTGAATCAGACATGAACCAGGGTTATACTATCGAAAAGCTAAACTCGTTCAATGGTAGTATTTTGGCTCTTTCCATCGGTATGCCCGCTCTTGATGGTAGCAGCTGTGACTGTGCCTTTTCCAGGAAGAGGGCTTAAACATACTTAGTATATGAATAGCCAATCACATTGAAAAGTTTCGACTGCCCTGACTACAGGTACGTACAGCGTAATTTCCTGGAGCAGCTGTGGCAAATAAACCGAGTCCTAATGCCTCATTGCTCATACTTTATGTTCATCGGCCGACCATCAAAGAACCACATCGTCTGCAGAAACTGCGAGTAGCAAACATACCCTCCCAGTGTGTCTTCATCAAAAGATTGAACATCCCCGATAGGTACTGGTTGTGTGCGGAGCATCGTTTTCTCGGCAGCGGGTAAAAATCTCGCATCGATGGGAGCTACCTGAGGCTCAGGATCTTGCTGAGATTTGTACAGGCTGCGCGCAAGAAGTCCGTTATTGAATCCACGTCGGATATTGTCAAGCCAAGGGCGAAAAGTGGAGAACGATGGTGATAAGGGTATGAGAGACTTTTTATCTGTGAGCCAGTCTTTTTTCTGGGAAGACAAAAGTTGCCAAGATAGTGTCCGTTTGTACCAGTCCGCAAAAGGGATGTCTGTCAGTGGTAGTTCTTGAAGTTGACGCCCGTTGCTGGTCTCAACGATGCGGTAACGGCAACAAAGAATCAAAGAAACGTAGAAGAGTGCTTCCAGATCATGGCGGTAGAGATGGCCTATATCACTCTCTTTGAGGAGGTCGTGAGCCATATAGGGCGGTGTACCGGTGCGATGAAGAGATGATGCTTCAACAAGAGGAAGGAAGGACGACAGGTCAAAATCGTTCAGTACGCCACAAATTTCTCCTCCCCGCTTTCGATACATTACATTCGACATGCTGATGTCGCGATGAAGAATCCTTGGATGGTCATAAAGCCATTTGTGACCTATATGAAAGTTGTTAGTTTCCGCAAGATACAGAAACGACTCGACGTACATTGCAGGATATCGAGAAACACTTGAGCGATGTCCTGGACATTGGCCAAGTCCGTGATGGGAAACAAACGTTCGGAGACTGTAATACGCAGAAGACGCTCCTCGTACATGAACGTCTTGTCGTCTGCATATTCCGCCTCTATCGACAGCTCCATCAGCCTTTTCTGTGGGCAGTCATCTTGGTCGAAGGGGAAGTCTTGGGAATGAAGGATCTCGGGAAGGTGATCCAATACCCAATGCGTATTGCCTTCACCAGCCATCTCTTCGGCCTTCGCCCTCACAGCATCCATCAACGTCTTCTCCGAGGCGCGATAGGCGCCTGCCCAACTGATCTTTACAGCGAGTTCTCGGTTCAGCCATGTCGGCGAGCTAGCGAGGATAATATATGTGTTCCGTCCACCGACACCCCGCTGCCGATGAATGATATCTCCGAGAGTAAGAACGATATCGGTGTCGTCAGCTTGTTTCAGATTCATCCTCAAACCATTGAAGAGATTCACTGAATTTCTCTCTTTCATCATCCCATAAGTCTTGATGATGTACGGGTCTTCAAGGATGTCGTGAAGAATGCCGTGTTGACGGAGACTGAGACGGTGACATCCGATAAGCATCTCAATGAATAATCTCCTTATTTCTTTGTCCGCTATGTCGATAGCCTGAGAGACAGCGATAGAGGACCGGTCGTAGTACTAGAGCTGAAGACGGTCACAGTCGATCAATGTCACCAGAGCATGCGACCGTAGGCCAGCACTAGAGAGTATCTGCATCGCGTATTGCGCACACTGGATTCGCGCTTCTTCGTCAGCTGGAAGGGTTCTAGCGTGGCCGCTGTTGTCAAACGCGCCAAACGTCCGTCTCACAGAAGCGGTCGTCTGACTTTTACTTTGACGCGAGACCTTGGAAGAGGACTGGAAAGTGAAAAGTTAGCTTGAGATCAGAGTGAGTGGATTACTCCCGTACCTCATCGCCGTTGCTATCCGATTTGCGCTTCTTGGTCATTGAAGAGGCCTCGCTCGGTGTCGATGGGGTGCCATCTGCATCCTCCTTAACTTCGGAGGTCAAATTCTCTGGGACAGCTGTCGACTTAACAATACGCCTCTTCCGTGGCACTGGTTTCAACGGATCCTCGTCGCCTAACACAGTCAATGAGCAAAGGGCAAACAATGCATCGTCAATTGATCATACCTTTTTTTTAATAATCGAATGGCATGGGTACCTTCGTCCAGGGCATTGTCGACAGCCTTCATCTCCACAGCGTTGATGAGCTGTGGCCACGCCGGAATATTGTCTGATGGCAAGTTGCACTTCTGCTCCTGGTAGGGTGTCTTAGCCATGTCTTGAGCCTCTCCATACTTCTCCAAAGCCACTAAGCTCGCCCTATCTGTCGCGGAGGCGAATATCTCAGTCAACATGCCGACGATGTCCGGCTTCAACTGATCCATAGATCCTCGTACGGTGAGTGGATCAGAACGGATGATGTGGACGACGTCAGCGTCGGGTACTGTGGTCTTCGGATGAGTTTGCAGAACGTCGATAGCCCTATTATGCATCTTCACATGGGGAAGGTACAGCTTCTTCTCGCCGTCATGACCAACGCTCATGATATCGGCTTTCCTCAAAGAGGCATCCAAGAGTTGGTTAAATTTTTCGTCGTTGAGAACCTCGTCAATCGCAGATTTGTACTCCTCACGCCGGTCTCTGGAAGAGAAATCCACTGTGTGTCGCCAAAAGGAGAAAAAAAATTTTAAAAAGGAAGATTTCGGACAAAGTTCGCGCTCTAAATTTGGAACGACTAAAACTTCCGAACTGATGCCGTGACGTAACCGACAAAGTGATCACTACTAAATCGGGAAGTCGTCCCTCCTATCCGATCACGTCGTTGACGCGACTTGTCCGCGTCATCCATCATCCTTGGAAGAAAGATCCAACCTCGCTGGCATAAGGATAACATTCCAGTGCGACCTTGGCTTATCAATTTCACGGAGATGAAGGCCACCGATGATGTCTTGGAGACCGGAGGAAAGAACGTGGTTCGATTACCAAAACTTGGAGGTAAGTCGCTTCACGACGCGCTTTTTGCCCGCAGCTCAAGGACTATGTTAGCTGAACAAAAACAGATGAAATCTGTGTCGCGTAAGTAAGATGGTTTGCTTCCCAATGGTAGCAGTCTGAGTGCCACTGAATATTGGACCTCCCTAGATAAGGACTCAGAGGATGCCAACGACATCTCCTCGACACGGAGCGCTGCCTCTCCGAGGATCATGAGGCGCAAATCGGATAGTAGTGACGACAAGGTACGGGGATAGTCCACTTACTGTAATCGCCAGCTGATATTTTAATTTCCAGTCTGCTTCGAACTTGAAAGTCTCGCGTCGAACTTACGACAAGGCGACCGTTTCTGTGGTAGGAGGGCTAGACCCCATTGACGAGCATGGCTTTTCCAGAAATCTTCCAAATGACCAGAAGGCTCGGATCCGGTGTACGACTTCCGTAATGCGGATGCCGTATGGTACTCCCCTACGGTCGCATGCTCTGATCGACCGTGACTGCCTCCAGATCTGCCAGGAGTGGGATAAAATGGATACGAATCTCTCCAACCGGTTAAAGATGACATTGGATACCTCTGAGAAATCTAAGATCATTCTCGTTCTCGGAGGAACCAATTGTCACCAGAGGGGACTCATCGGGCGGGATACTTGCGTAGTCCTCGCTTGCTCATCGACACGGCCTGATAGTGAACTGGTCGTCAAGACCAGTTGGCCAAGCATCCATCGCGACTCGGAGAAGAACGCCGCGAATGTGAAGGCTGATGAGATGGCTGGTGAGGGCAAGAGGCATTGGATTTTGGATCACCTTCCTGAGATCCGTCATTCCCAAGACTTCAGATCTAACGACGAAGATATGTCCCAGAGAAGGCTGCTGAAAATGTTGAACGACGAAGAATACGCGGACGAGAAGCCGTTCATATACGATGAGCATCTTCGTATCACTTTCTCTGGACGTCTGTTTTCTATAACAGACCTCACCGACGTCAAGGACATCGGCCAAGTGTTCTTTGATATTTTTCGATGTATATAGCTTTTCTTTCTATCTAATCCCCAAATTCTGAAATTCCTTGGTCTAGCTCACCACTGACTTTACGAAAACGCCCAAATTCTACATCGCGACATGAGTCTCAACAACATGATGTATCGAAACAGATCCAAAAAGAACATCCGCATTCTTGGTGTCCTCAACGATTTCGATCTTTCCTCTGTTATTCCTCTCCAAGAAGCGACATCTCTTCATCGCACAGGAACACCACCTTACATGGCTTATGAGCTACTGGGTCAGTCCAATGTTGGCTATCTGTATCGACATGATGTCGAAGCATTCTATTATGTTCTATTGATGCTCTGCTGCCGTTACGAGATTGTTCGGTCTCCAGCAGGAAAGGTCATGAAGGAGTTATCGGAGGACAAGAAGGACCTGCCTTTTGAGGAGTGGTATGACAGAACGACATCATGGGAAATACTTGCGCAGGTCAAACTCAGTTTCTTCTTCAGTCTTGAGCCAATTCCTCCCTCGAAGTCATTTTCTGTCTTCCTTCCGTGGCTCAATGATTTTCGATTTTTGTTTAGACAAGGACTGTTTGCACTCGCAAATTCAAAGCACCCTCAGACATCTCTATCATCTCATCTAAAACCACCAGAATCTTCTACTCCCTTCGACAACGAGACAATTGGTGGTTACATCATTCCCGCGGAAATTTTGAAAACCATATCGAAATTGGACGGTCACTCTCTGAGTGATCAGTAGTTGCCTCATCCTGCATCTTGTGTACTTAGATAGATATGGTAAGTAAGTAAGCTGGTATGTAGGTATTATTACACAGCAGCAAGGTCCTATCCGATCTGAACAGTCTGTTTCGAGTTTCAAGATCTGGGCTACCAGATCCCTGGACTGCAGTTTTGTTGATGTGCGCCCTTGTGACCTTTTCCAGTAAAAGGACTACAGAATCACTGAAAAAATTCGGGTGAGAGCCAACTCAGTATTTACGGGAAGAGGCGAGAAATTAAGAGATTATAGAGTTGTTTACATCTCCGGCGTTTCGTCTTTAGTGACGTAACTAGTAATGATAATTTAGAACTCAGACGACGCGTTTCATGCCGACTTCAAATTATCAACATTAACATCCTAAGCGCGACTATTCTTATGCTTCTCTTTAATGCACTCAATCCATGTCCCACAATCTGAATTGCACTCCAGCAAAAGCACAACAAATCTCTCGAGTCATCCCAAATTTATAAATCAGCTGCCCTGGCATCTTCTTTTCTTCTGTTATTTTGGTAACAGCGATGCGGATGTTGAAGGCGAGGAAACGGTCAGCATATCGACACAGCAAATAGCACTTTTGAAACCGGCCCATCAGAAGCTCTTGGACGTCAGGCCGCATGAATACCGCGCTTGTTAGTCCGGACGGGCGTGAGCGGCACGTTCTGCTGGTTGCATGTATGTTCAAACGTCCACGCGTTACACGGCTCGACGCTACGCTCATCTGTTGTAGTCATTCACATGAATCAAAGAGTGCCGATGTTTGACAGGTTTTATGCGATCGGTTCATGACCGTGACTTCCTGCACGGTACTGTCCGAATTTTAGGGATCTTCCCCTCCAGAAACACAGTGCACTCCATGCTCATGAGACGCTTCCAATGCCGTTAATATTCCGTGAAGAGCGCAGAACATCAATACATTAATCCGGGCGCTTGTTTCCACCTATTAGCCTTCTTTCCCCGGTAATCGTCCGTATATTGTTGTTGTGCTTGAATGCTTATTGTATATGTGTGCTCAGGCAGCGCTATGCACCCTACATGCAGCTAAGCAAGAATGTCTACGACTGCCGCCTCACCTCGCAATCACAGAAAGACTGTCCCGGAACTGGATCAGGTTCCTGCAGGCTGAATGAACACGAGCTTGGTCTGCATCCACAGTATTAAGACACGCTGTCATTCTTCTTGTCGTGTCATTTAGCACCCACACACAAGATAGGACGCGCGCATCGCGCGTCTGAGTGCATTGTAGAAGAAGAGAAGAAGTTTCACAGTCCCTATCTCTTCTTGCGCTCAAAACGTCTCTTGCATACTTTTTTAATCCTCTTCGAGTTCGACATCAGTACAGTCATGCACCACAGCCGCATTCCGGATTGTTCCTTCACACTAGCGCCCGTGGTGGAAAACGGGCCAGTAAACGCACGCTCACCGCGCATCTTCGCTCTCCGTGGTGTCTTCGAAGAATGGCACGACCGCATGCCGTCGATTATTTAAGGTCTTCTCTACTTTACTGCCCTTTGAGAACAACATGGACGACGCATACCGTGACACTGTTGCAACACCTCCATCTGATCCCTCTGATGGGAGTGCAATACCCACCACCGCACCCACCACCCTTCTCACTGCAGCAGATTCCCGACGTAGCGATCGGTTGTGCATATGCCTCTGTGATCCTGATTGCAATTCATGTCTTTGTCGTGAACGTTGCGTCTGCCTGTCGAAAAAAGACGACAATCACTCATGCAGCGAGAACTGCGGTGAAAATTGTGAGCACAAATGCAAAAAAAAGTGCGGCTCACACAAGGGTTACCGAAATCTGGTCGTATGCCTCGAGGGAACATCTAATCAGTTTGGCCATCGGGTCTGCCTTCCGATTCGTCGCCTCTCGTCTCTGCTAACACACTACTCCAGAACACGGACTTTGTGGAGTTGCAACATTGTGTACTAAAGGATGGCGAACGCCGTTCTGACAAGCCGAACAAGATATTGAAGTGGTTATGGTGGCCAATCGAGTTTCTCCCGCTCAAGCATTGGCGATATACTGACAAGGAGAGCACTACACGGTACTTCTGCTTCCAGGCTAGTCATGTAGTCTGACTCACGAAACCATTCACTAGGGTACCTCATTTAGGTCCAGGGCGTCCAATCGCTCCGTCGCAACTTATCCACGCGACCTTGGCGTTCAATCAAGACTATGCTCCATCGGACGTGTTTCTCGGCGACATGAAAGCTTGGAGGCCTGTTCTTGGGATAGGCAATGCAGAAGATCTATATTGGGCTGACGAATGGGAAGATTCTCCTGAGATGGATCTCCTTGAACATTCTATTGCTCAGGTTGCGATGCGAGAACTCCAATCATTGAGGTCCAACGACGTCGACAAACGCGATGTAATCCAACAAGTAGTCCTTCTGAAACGCTTATCGTTTATGGCGTTATTCAGTAAGTATTCTATGTCTCGTGCTTGACCACCGTTTGCTCACTTTCGAATCAGGGGAAGGTTCGCACAAGATATCGGAAATTATAAAGGATTTTGTGGACATGCTGTCGGACGAGGATGAAAGAATCACAGCGGGAAGCGCCTCTTGTCTTTTCCAGCTTGCGAAGCATCGTGAGTTTTTCCCTCATATTAAGCCTTACTTATGGTCGAACGCGTGATAGGGCATCACCGTCAGATCTTAGAAGACCCAGATGTTGTCCCACGTCTAAAGTCAATGTTGTATGGTGAATCGGAAGGAGCACGTCATGCCAGTATTCAGTGTCTCTCTCAGTTGATCCTGAAACCCGAGGACGGTGACAAACATGAAGCGGATCGGACTAACGTCCACCATGATGATACTGAACCTTGGGAGAAGCATCTACTCCAGGCTCGAAGAATTTTGTCGGAACAGCCGTACATCTGGATTAAGATTCTCTACGATCTCCTTGATTCGAAAGACCAGGGCGAAGAAACACTGGGTGCATCTTGCCTTTCTCGCTTCGTTAAAATAGGTACGTGTTGTTCATCGTTTGTCCCACCATCGTGTCAAATCGAGACGTCCAGATTCTGTTCGAGACGATTTTTTGAAGAACAGGAGTGCGTCCGAGTCCTGTAATTTGACATGCCATGAAATTGAATTTAACATGCTACCAGGACTGTGCAGGTTTATAAAGCGGCTAGTACATCTTCTGAAGAGACATCACGCTCCAGCGCATGCGGCGTCGGCACTTGGAAGCATGTCAACAGGTAAAAAAGGTATGTTCGTTCGTCATATAATTATAGTTTAATCACTCAAGGTGTCGTACTAGATATGATTTTCCTCGACCAGAGTTCGAAGATGCTGCGCCGCCTGATGCGGATGATCAAGTCTAAAAATCCCCAATCGAAAAGAGCTGGCGTGGTATGCCTTAGTGAATGTTTCGTTAATGGTAGGCCCCAAACCTTTACCCAACCTGTCACTTACTGAATATCAAAGATGGTGTTATGCGAAAACTCGTTCTACAACGCCAAGGTCTGTTGGTGGACTTGATGAAAAGCCTCTTCAGAGTGCGTAATCATTGTCACCATAAAGACAAGGACGCTGTCTTGAACGCCTTTGAAGCCATAGCCACGGATAGTACGGCCACCGTTTCCTTTAATGCGCCTTATTTAACTTCCTATTAGGTGAAATCTCCACGCAGCTCAGCCAAAGAAAGGCAATCCATATTCTGGTCCACGTCTTGTGCATCGACCGATGGCTCAACGTGGAGGAGTCCATTACGCTTCTGCAAAAGATAACTTCGGATGGTCAGTGAGCCGGTAATTTAAGCTGAGACTATCTTTACTGACATTCACACATCAGGTTCCCGAGTGGAAATGATCAACAAAATCATTAAGGCACTTGTGGCCATTGACACCAACGGCGACAATCTATACAGAACTCAGTGCTTTTTCAACGCAATATATGGACCTGGTAAGATCCTTGAAGCGAATCCGTTCTTGGCACCACACGCCTCTGTTATGAAAACGATAGTGAAAGCCATGACGTATCCGTGTTCCCGTCCGAAGGCAGTGGAGTTCCTCAAGTCAATCGCAATGAGAAGTACGGACGTCCATCGGCATTCTCAACTGAAACTGATAAAAAGCGTTGTTTACTTAGCTGAGATCTACCCAAATATGCGAAAATTTCATCTACTTGAAAAGATCATCAAACTTGGTGATGGCGGCGACGACGACGACGCACTGTTTTCTGTCAGGACGGCCTTGGAGGATTTTATTCAGCCTGACAGTATGTAACTCCACCATCCTACTCGCTGCACCCGTGATCACATTCGTGGTAGGCCCGTTTGTTGAACTGCTTCTAAAACCGAACGCTTTTGCAATACTTACCAAGAATATTGACTGGGAAGTCACTCATACCTTTGATGAACGGCATAATCTCAGACAGAGTGTCAAAGCCCAAGAATCCGGTGTCCGCTGTATACAAAAGCTTATCACGATCGGTGAGTAAAGTCCCTGCATTCTGACATCGCCATATTCTAAAATTGTCACAAGACAAAGCACGAATGATGTTGTTTGACGAGAAGATAGTAGATAAACTCTTAAATCTTCTTGCGGCATTCAAGGACGAGCCAGAATCTGTAGAGCGGTCGCGGTTGCACTGTTCTAAAGGGTATGGTCGTTTGCTTTTGGAGACCTTATCAAAGCTGGCCACGTTTGGTGTGTATGATCAGGTTAATTTACGTCACCTTACGCTAATATTGATCATGCATAGAGGACTCTCGGAGGAGGATACATGGCAACACGAACCTTCGGGAAAAGCTACAACGGTTTATCACAGTGCCGGAGCCTGGGTCAAGTTCCTTAGAAGCTTCGCAGTAGTGCTCACTGACGAAGATCCGGTAAAAATGATGTATTGAAGCTATATGCTTGTTATATATGTATATAAGCCTATCCTAAATCTCGAAGAGGAGGGTGAAGCACATGTCCCTATAAGCATAAAATGCATGTGACCGTGTCAAGAGCGTGTTGATTACATCTGCCTCATGTGAGGTTCCCCGATTCTTTCCGAGATAAGGACGAAACGAGAGAGGGTTTAGTAAGAACGATAACGACCACCCTCCTGTCAACTCGCGGAACTAGGAGTCAAATTGTATTTGTTCAGCGGCCAGTCGGCACGGACGAATACTCTGGCACATCATTGAAACATTGGGCCTTGAGTCACTGAAGCTTCTTAGTCTACGTGTCTGTATTTATGCTTTTGGTCCCAGGCCGTTGGAGAGATATCCAGCGTATCCTGGCATGCTTCCATTCGATGGTGTAACGAAGTGGGAAGCTAGCTTCGATTACGACCAGCATGAGCGTCGCGTCAGCACTGCCAGTGTTTCAAAATCGTTCTTCAAAGACAGGTCCTTGTTTGTTTTCCTTTACTTGCCTAGGGTCTGGCCGGCTTCTCTGGCAGGACCTGCAGAGAGGGTACGTCCGACTACGCTTTGCCTCCTTTTTTTTGCTCGTCGGGACCTTTGTTTTCCGACTTGGAATCCATTTGTTTTATCATGGGAATTTTGAAAGCTGATTCGAATTTTGACCAGGTAGGTGATTACTGCAATATACATGCGATGAACGGTTCACATATTAACTTCAAAATGACGATGTACGGCCGTTTGAAACAAAAAATACGTGATGAAGCCCTTTGTATTAACATACACGAATCCTAGGGACAGTGAAGCAACACATGTAGGTCACAACGGGATAATTGAAACAATATATTATTGAATGGCTTGTTCGGTGACAATTTATTACAAGATTGTTCATGTTGACGACTTCTGGGCATTTTTGGAAGGATTTCGGGGGTTGGAACTTGGGATTTGCGTTGTTAGAGTTATTGGGTTGACCGCTTGCAGCAGTGCGACTTTGAGACATTGGAGAGAATAGAAGTTGTAGAAGTTGTATTTGAAGCAGTAAACAAGTCATAGACTTCGTCGTAGTAGAGATTTTGCCACAGCGATTGCAAGCGAGATGAGTCCCCGGGCCGCTCGCTTAGTCAGCACCTTATGTGCGCTGCCCTGGCAAGCTTGGACTGTCCACAACGTTCAACTACTTAAACACGACTCTACTCGTGTTTTTCTCTAACGCACATGATGCGCTCCCTCCGAAATGAACTCCTTTCCCATCAAAATGCAACCAATCTCTAGAGTCGTCCCAAAATTATAGATTAGCTGCGCTGGCTTCTCGTTGTCTTCTAGAATCTGGCAACGGTGATGTGGAGATGGAAGGCCAGAAAATGGTCAGCTTGTTGACCCGACAATTAGCAAACTTTAATTAAACAAGCCCGTCGGCAGCTCCTGGATGTCGGGTTTCGATGTCGTATGACTCGGAATACTGCACCTATTAGCTCGGGCGGGGGTAAACAGCCTGTTCTGCTTGTCTCATGCACATTCGCGGTACGATGTTCTTCCTACTGCATGCATACATATGAAAAAAGGGCCTACGTCCGGTTCTTTGTGAATGCTGAACTTCTTGTGGCAGTTTCTTCTTCGGTTCATGGCCACTACTTCAGTTGCTGTCCGAAGTTTGGGGTCCTTCGCTCCGGAAGAACAGCATATTGCATGCTCCTGCGACACTGTCAATGTCAGGGATATTCTGTGAAGAGCCCAGAACTTCAATATATTAGTCTGGGCGCTTGTTTCCACTATATTAAGGTTCTCCTCTCCTCAGTAATGGTCCGTATTTTTGTTGTGCTTGAATGTTGATTACATATTTGTGCTCAGGAAATGCTATCTTCAACATGCATCTGAACAAGAATGTCTACGACAGTCGCTTCAACTCGCGTTCACAGAAGACTGTCTCGGAATTGAATCAGGTTCCTGCATGCTGAATGAACACGAGTTTGGTCCACATTCACAGTATTATGAGACGCCGTCATTCTTCCTGTCGTGTCTTTTAACGCTCACACACAAAAATAGGACACCCACGTCTGTGTGTGCATTGTCGGAGAAAAGAAGATGTTTCAGTCCCTGTATCTTCTTGCTCAAGACGTCTCTTGTACGGTACTTTTTTAATCTTCTTCGAGTTCGACATCAGCACGGTCATACTCCACCGTAGCCGCCTTTTCGAACTCATTCCTTCACACTAGCGCCCGTGGTAGGAAACGGGTCAGTAAACGTGCGCTCACCATGCATCTGTGCCTTCAAAAAATGGCACGACCGCATGCCGTCGATTATTTAACGTCGTCTTTACTTTACTGTTCTTTGAGAACAACATGAGCGACGCAGACCCTGATGCTATTGCGACACCTCCCTCTGATCCCTCTGATGCGAACACAACATTCTCTACGCCAGCTTCATCTACGACCACCGTGGAATCTGGACTCCATAATGGTCGAATGTGCAAATGTCAATGCGATCCCCTCTGCAATTGTCTATGTCCATGTCTTGACCACTGCATCTGCCTCTCGAAACACGGAGACAATCACACGTGCAACAAAGAGTGCGGCGACGGCGGCGAAGGCGGCAAAGTCTGCAAGTATAGATGCAAGAAGGAATGCGGTTCACGCAACGGTTACCGAAATCTGGTTGTATGTCTCGACGGAACATCCAATCAGTTTGGCCATCGGGTCTGCATTCTGATTCGTCGCCTCTCGTCCCTGCTGACACACTCCTCCAGAACACGAATGTTGTGGAGTTGCACAATCGCATACTAAAGGATGACCCAGACGTCCCCCAGCTTACCTTCTACAGCAGCGGTATCGGGACCTATGTTCCTCCAAGTAGACTTACCATAGCTCACTGGCTCCACAATTTTGACAAAGCATTCGCTTGGTGATTACATTGTCGGCGCTTCTTTTCTGATCCCACTGATCATGTTTTCATTAGGAGTTTCAAGCGCCTAGTTGAAGAAGCATATAGGTGGATAGCGGATCATTATCAGCCCGGGGATCGATTATTTCTGTTCGGTAAGTTGTTTCTTGCTCGGATAGAGGCAAATCGACATAACGCACCCTGAAGGATTTTCACGCGGGGCTTACCAAGTTCGTGCGTTGGCAGGAATGATTGAGAAAGTTCGTATTCCTTTGTTGCTATACACCGCCTTTCATAGTTATCGGCGTGATTTAGCTCGGTCTCGTTTTCTCCGGAAATAAAGGCTTAATACCGTTGTAAGATTTTTCTGTAATTTCTTTCGTTCCGGGCTTACGTACTTTTAGTGCCTATGAGTTATACTCTAACAGACACAAGGGCATAAGTGAGATAGATATTTCTATATTATGTGCTTCAGACCTGATCTGATGTACCTCAATTAGAAATCAAGAATGAAGCAGAGGCAGAAGCCCTGGCAGTAAATTTTAAGCGTACATTTGCGAGAGAGGTCAAGGTTCACTTTGTGGGTGTCTGGTACGTTCAGTGACTAGTTTGCTGGCGAATATTTCTGAGTCTCCTGTTTTAGGGACACCGTCTCTTCAGTGGGAATTGCGCAAACGCAGCCTCTACCATTAACAAAATCCGCTTCCCATCTCTGTTTCTTCTGGCATGGACTGGCCTTAGACGAGCGTCGTGTCAAGTTCCTGCCCGAATACCTGGCTGGTGGCCGGTCACCGCTAAGTGGGAACGAACACTATGAGGCTCCCCCCAATGCGAAGGAGGTTTGGTTCCCAGGAAGACACTCTGACATGTATGCTCGTTCGATTCCACCCTTGATCAATGTTAATTTGCTCTTTTAGTGGTGGGAGCAGCCAACGAGGGCATACCATGGATCTATCCCGAGTCCCTCTTCTGTGGATGGAGAATGAAGCTGTTTCAGCCGGTCTTAAGCTCGCACCACGTTGATGTGCTCGGTAACCGTACGACGATAACTAGAATCGAAATATATACGAAGTGTAACTCGTATATACTTAACTCAAGCAATCCTTGCGCTTCACAATCACCAATATATGTAAGTTCGGGTGTTTCGAGACCGATAGAAGGCCCCTGCAAACTGAATAGTATAAGTTTTCTGTATATTCAACCTTCTGGACGAAACAAAAGGGATAAATCTGCCAATTTGGACTTCAACAAAGCAGGAATATGAGGGATGGATTGTATAGTGGTGTAGTAGAATCAAATATATTCGTTTTAAAATCAACTTCGCTCTCAGAGTACTGAGTCGACTCCAAATTCTCGAAGCTAAATTGGCTCTTGCCTTGTTTTCCAGTTCACTGACTGATATATGGGCACACTGGCCACTATCCTTAGCTCACTGGTTTATATCGGCTTCTATGCCTCTTCACTTCTGGTTTCTGTGCGAATATATAGCGGTCTCTGTGACTCGGAGGATTATTTAAATCAAGTTATGTGCTTTCTATTCGTTGGTGGACTTAGCTATACGCTATTTGTCTGAGGCTCGTTTTACTTCCGTGCGATTCAACCTTAGCTACTGTGCTATATGGCTAAAACTCTGGGGTGGCAAAGCCTCTCGTTTATTTGTAGGTATAGTACTTATATACTACTGATGGTCCGTGCTGCCTCGGCTATTTAGTCATACTACATAATGTAAACTACTACTGGTTAAACCTAAATCAGCATATTATATCTCCTTGCTATGCAACCTGTTCTAGCTACGTTGTTCCCAGATTCCAGACCAAATATATTAACTTAGTTGTCTCGCAGCCGGAATTCCTACTGCTGCGTCGTCAGAACAACGTGGTTACCCGTATGTCGCTGGGTTTCATGCGGATTCACGATTAGGTGACTACTATAATCTGTGCCTAACTAGAACTATTCTGATGCAACACAATCGAATAGAATACTCTGAGACGATTGATCGGCAGATAGTATATTCACATCAGTGAGGCGACCCTAGTGATCTTGTCCAGACTCGATTGTATTTTCCGTGTCCCTACTGATGGGGTTGGATATTCTATACGGAACACCAACTTTGCCTGCTATCATAACCATTCACAGTGTACTCGTATATCTGTACTCCTGGTTTATTTGCTAGCTGGCAACAGGAACTATTACGGTGTTTATTCGCCTGTTAGTGGTCTTATATTAGGCGGGTAGGTCAGACTCATCGCGATATTGTTCCTAAGTCCCAATCTCACTTAATATATTCACTGTTGCCAGACAGTAGCTTTAGCTAGCGATCCGGAGGCTCAATCCTAGCTCTTTAATAGTCAAGTACAGTATAGATCAGATATGCATATATTATACAAATCGCAAAATCTACGGGTGGATACGTTCCAGTCGTATCAACGTCATAGCGGAGTTGAGTGGCGATGGGACCACCTCCATTTGGACAAGCCAAAAAACACGTTGGGTTGGTTATGGTGGCCAATTGAGTTTCTGCTGCTCAAACACCTGAAATATACCAACAAGGAGAGCACTACACAGTACTTCTTGTTTCAAAAGAGCCTTGCAGTTTGACTCACGAAACTATTTTCTAGTGAACCTCATTTGGGTAGAGGTCGTCTAATTGTTCCGTCACAGCTTATTCACGCATCCTTGGCATTCAAAGAAGACTATATGCCCTCGGCCGTGTTTATCGGCACCACAGAAGCGGCCTGGTGGCCTCTTATTGGGATAGGCAAAGTAGAAGATCTTTCTTGGGCTGACGAATGGCAAGATGTGCTTGAGATGGATCTATTTGACCACTCTGTCGCTCAGGTTGCGATGGAAGAACTTCAAACGTTCAAGTTGAGGTCCAACAGCGTCATCCAGGAACACGAAGTAGTTCGACAAGTAGTCCTTCTGCAACGCTTATCGTTTATGGCGTTATCTAGTTAGTAGTCTGTATCTTGTGTTTGATCATCCCTACTCACTTTCAACTTAGGGCAAGGTTCTCACAAAATCTCTGAAATTATAAAGGATTTTGTGGCTATGCTGTCAGATGGCAATGATGATAGAATTAGAGCGGAAAGTGCCTCTTGTCTTTTCCAGCTTGCGAAGCATTGTATGTCTTTTCCTCATGTTAGGCTTCACTATGATCCAACGCATGACAGGGCATCACCATCAGATTTTGGAAGACTCAGGTGTTTTACTTGAACATCTAAAATCACTAGTTGTTGAGGGCCATCACATTTGTGTGGCATTATCTGAGTCCTATGGTCTTAATTTTTATCACATCTATGTTGCAGTGTATACATGATATTGGAATTTAATCATATGTTATGGTATTATATATATTATGTTGTAGGTGTATGTCTGTATAACTATGTTTAAATTTGAATGGTGTATATGTACAATTCAGGTATTTGATCATTAGGTCCATCAGCTAAATCAATTTCATGGATATTGCCTTCATACTTTTCATTATGTTCCAGGGTCAATCTATCATGAAACCATGCATTATGTTTGTTATCTATATACCATGCAGTGAACTGAGTGTGTCCAAAATATATTATGCCTTGTAAATTATATCTCAATTTTTGACTGTGTATCTGAAGTTCAATATGGGGGTCTGCAGGTGTATTACTGGATGATACTAACACTGCTAGCAATGGTGGGGCAGATTCAAATAAGTCATTTTGTAAACAGGTGCATAACAATATGTACATCTCTGTTTTAGTGTCTTGTTTGAGCTGACATCCAGGTACTCTTGAATAGTTTGCTGCTTTGATGTGTTGCCATTGCAAGAAGGTATGATAGAACAATTGAACAATTCAATTACACTAATGTTGTGCAGATTAGAACATTCTACTATTAATTTGTTGAATATGGTTGAGCTTACAAATAGATTGCTTACAATTGCTTCCACACTTGTTTTCTGCCCAAATACAAATACATTTGAATACATGTTACACAATTTATGACAGAAAAAATCTCTTACCTCTTCTAAAGTGTATTCATTTGCTGCATGCTTTTTAAATGAACCTACAAGTAAACCCAGCCATTCTGTATTCATTTGTGTGAACAGAACAGAATACACATCTGGATTTGAACTCCATATATTAAATAATACAAACAATACAGCATCATATACACAGCTATTATTATACCATTTACAACCCTTAGGTACAAGATTTTCTGTTATTACTGGTAATTCTGTATTATTATAAGGAGGTATATCTTGCAACTTGATAGGTTTCTGTATGTCTGAATTGCTGGTGGATGGAACCTCAATAGGATCAGAAACAGACATGTTTTCCTTAAATAAATAAGAACATACAGGCAAGAATATAATCAGTCATTGTAAGAATCATGGGAGACAATGCAAAACGCAACAGAAAGTGAACAAATGTCATAGGAGACGGACAGGAAATCCGAACGGCCAAAAACAAAGGAACCGGAACGAATTTCACCCGACGGACGATTAATTCCGATCGGCCGAACAAAAACGCTAAGAAAAGTAAAAGATTCCCAGGATATTGATGAATCTTTTTCATTTTTTCCCACGGTTGGGCTCATGCAGCAAGTTCGGCAATCACCGAAGGAATCATTTTAAGTGGCCGATCCTCTATAAGGACCGATTACCTATATACATAGGACTCGGAAATGCTGCATGGTCAATCGGAAGGAGCACGTCTTGCCAGTATTAAGTGTCTCTCTCAGTTGATCCTGGAACCCGAGGGCGAAACGAAACATGAAGCGAAACCGACTGGCATGCATGTTGAACATTGGAAGGAGCATCTATTCGAGGCTCGAAGAATTTTGTCGATACAGCCGGACATTTGGATTCAGACTCTCCACAAACTCCTTGCTTCGAAAGACCAGGGCAAAGAAACAGTCGGTGCTTCTTGCTTTTCTCGCCTGGTTAAAATAGGCATGTGTTATTCATCATGTGTCACACCGCTGTTCATGGCAAACCGGACGTCCAGATTCCGTTCGAGACATTTTTTTGAAGGAAAATAGTGCGTCCTTTATGTTGACATGCCACACAAGTGAATTTAACATGCTGTCAGGACTGCCTGGGTTTATAGAGCAGCTAATACGTCTTCTGGACGGAAATAAACTTCACACTCAAGCACCTGCGGCGCCGTCACTTGGAAGCATGTCGGCATGTCTAAAGGGTATGTTCGTTCGCCGTATAATCATAATTTAGTTACCCAAGGTGTCATACTAGATGGGATTCCCTTCGACCAGACTCAGATGCTGGACCGCCTCATGCCGATGATCAAGTCTAAGAATTCTAAACCAAAAAGAGCTGGCGTGGTATGTCTTGGTAAATATTTTGTTAACGGTAGGTCCCGTTCTTTACTCGAGTTTCAACATGTCGCTTACCGAATCCCAAAGACGGTGGAATGCGGGAACTCATTCTACAACGAGAGAGCAACTTGTTCGTGGACTTGATGGAAAGCCTCTTCGGAGAGCATAATCATTGCCACTACAACGACAAGAGTGCCGTCGTGAATGCCTTTACATCCATAGTCACACATAGTAACATCATCTTTTTTCGGTGTGCATTATCTAACTTTCTGTTAGGTGACAGTTCCACGCAGCTCAACCAAAGAAGGGTGATCCAGGTTCTGGTCCACACCCTGTGCGTAGACCGATGGCTCAACGTGGATGAGTGCGTTACCCTTCTGCAAAAGATAAATTCGGGTGGTTAGTAAGCTCGTATTTAAGTCAAGGCTATCATCGTTAACGTGTTCCCGCTTCAGATTCCCGCATGCAAATGATCAACGAATTCATCGAAGCACTTGTGACCATCGGCACCAACGGCGACAGTCTATATAGAACTCAGTGCTTTTTCCACGCAATATATGGACCTGTTAATATCTTTGAAGCCAATCTGGTCTTAGCTCTAGACGCCTCTGTCATGAAAACGATAGTGAAAGCCATGGCGTATCCACATTCCCGTATGAAGGCGGTGGAGTTCCTCAAGTCGATCGCAATGAGAGGTGCGGACGTTCATCGGTGGTGTCAACTGAAACTAAATTAAGTGTTGTTTGCTTAGCTGAGATCTACCCAATTATGCGAGAAATTCGTCTACTTGAAAAGATCATCGAACTTGGTGATGGTGACGACTATGATGCACTATTTTCTGTCAGGACGGCCTTGGAGGATTTTGTTCACCCTAACGGTATGTACCTCCACCATCCTACTCACCGCACTAGTGGTCACCCTGTTCGCGATAGGCCCGTTTGATGAACTGCTTCTAAAAACGGACGTTTTTGCAATACTTACCAAGGGTATTGACTGGAATGTCGCTGATGCCTTTCATGAACGGCACAATCTCAGACAGAATGTCAAAGCCCAAGAACCCGGTGTCCGTTGTATACAAAAGCTTATCATGATCGGTAAGTAAAGTCCCTGCATTCTAGCATCGCCAAATTCTAAGAATATCACAAGACAAAGCACGGATGATGTTATTTGACGAGCAGATAGTAGATAAACTCTTAAACATCCTTGCGGCATTCAAGGACGAGCCAGAATCTGGAGAGCGGTTGCGGTTATATTCTCCAAAGTACGATGATTTGCTTATGAAGACTTTATCACGTTTGGTAACCTTTGGTATGTATGATAAGTTCAATTTATGTCGCCTCACGCTAATACTAATGCGTAGATGACTCTCGGAAGCGGATACATGATAACAAGGACCTTCAGGAAAAGCTTCGACGGTTTATCACAGTGCCGGAGCCCGGTTCAAGTTCCTCAGATGCTTCTACGTAGTGCTCAATGGAGATTCTGTAACAAATGATGTGTTGAAGCTACATTTTTGCTATATATGTATACAAGCCAGTCCTAAATCCGAGGAGGAAGGGGAAGCGCTTGTTAAGCAGAGAAGGTGTAATGGATACTGGTCACTATCATTCCCTTAACGTACTTTCATGTTTCGCCCGAGCTCGGATCCAAATTTCATACCCGCTTGTTCAAATGCTCGTAGTCTCATACATCCCTCCCGGCCGACTCTACCATGGTTCTTGATCACTTCTTATTTTGTCTATTACTTTATTCCACAGTTAATCATATCTGTTGTTAACTCATATAGTTTTTCCTATCTCTTCAATGTCTCTCGGGTCTCTACTTACATGTGATTCTTCAGTTAATATATAGGTCGTTTCATAGTTAGCAGATACCCAGGTTATCACAAGACCTATCCTAGTTCTATCCTGTGTGAATCCAAGCTTACTCAAAAGCATGCCTTTACTTTGAATTCGCCATTTTCTTCGCTCTGGGCTTCAAATTCGGTCTCGTGCCCGGACTGTCAGTCATTGTTCTACAAGTGTCCGCCGCGGTGGGGCCTCCAGGACCCTGCTGGCTGAGCCTTTGACCGTTCACGACTATTCAATTGTCAGTATCCGCTTACCCATAGGTTTGAACTTGTTATAGGGCTCCGCTATTATTATTCATATGAATAGATGAGCAGCGTACAGTATAGGGTACATAGGAATGAAGTCTAATTTAAGAGTAGACGATATCACAACCAGCTATAACAATAAACGCGGCGTCAAGAGTGACTCGTTGGTGGCTAATGGAAGAAAAAGAAAGATTTGACTTGAACTAGGGGCCCTTGTCTTGGACGGCATCTCACCTAAAGGACGAGAACAAAGTCTACAATAAGCGCAGTAATCAACAACGTAGTCAATTGAACAAATATGCATTATACTATACCCAGTGATGAAACAGTCCTTGTCCTGCCCACAGAATTCTGTTTTCGCCGACTTGAACTGAACCCAGCTTCCAGATCCCTGGCCAGAAGGTGAGGTCTTGAGGTCGTTCTAAAGGCTTGGCTGCTCATGTTTATCGGTATGAAGCTCCACAAATGCGATCACGGACAGTATCAAAGGCCACAATAGTGAATAATGAGCGTGTCCCCAGAAAGGCAACGCGACCAGTAGTGGCAGAAGGGAGGACCGAGGGTAAGGGTGATGCGCAAAAGGTGATTCTCAGTGATTTACATGTGTGAAGTGCTCGGTATACGGATACAGAACAGGAACAGAACAGGGGAAGATACATACCCTTGACTGAGATCGGACATGTCTTTCTTTGTCGCATCCTTGATTTTCCAGGCCCAGTGCACTCTTCACAGGCTGCGTACTTCTCGTTGGTGTGCAAGAATTCAGAACGTAAGTGTTTGATTTCGCCAGCCTTATCCTTGTCCATCGTGGTTTTTCTTGGTGTCGATGCCTTGCTCACCGGAAGAAGACCCGTCGTTATGTCGCCTTGGGCCGAACTCGCTGACCCCATCTATGTCATCTCCCATTCGCAGGCCTAATTCTCCTGCCCTATGCGCGGTTCCGGTATCGGCCACGAATCCTAATACCACAGATATCTTCATTGACGCGTTACTGAAGGACTATATATAGGGGATTATTTGGGGAAAAGAATGGTCGCTCGGCGGGCTGACATGCGGAGGCGATGACGTAGAATGGTGCAGAAAGGGAGGGTATGCGAGTGTATATTTGCGCACTACCCAACGCGCATCTTCGCCGAAAGAAGCATCCTCACATCTTCTTCAGCGCAGTGCTCGCATCTAAAAAAAGGCGGCAGGATGCTTAGAGGGATCCTTGTAAGGGCGAGAGAATGGAGAGGCTCGTTAGTACGAAGATTGAAAGATAAATGGGCAGAACCTGGTGCGCGAATGGGACGACGCGATGATAAATTCAAAGATGCACCAACCAAGGTTCTCGGAGCTCCATGCACATCTGGTAAGTTTGACGCGATTTCTATGGTGCTTGCTTCCATCAATCAATCATGGGCGATGTCAGGAGCTGCTGCTGGCCGCGGGGCCTCAACTTCAAAAAAGAAATGGCCTTGGAAACTGTACAAATCTTGATATATCGATAACGGCTGAAAATAACATAAAATCGGTGAAAAAAGAGGGTGACGGAAGGATGGAGTTACCAAGCCAACCACAAAACATATGTTTACTCGCACTCAGTCAATAATAAAGGTAGGGCATGTGCCAAATCTCTTCGTTACCGGCGCCAGCCCGAATGATAGTCGTATGCTTGGAGTTGTGCAACCAAATTTGTACCAACTCGAAGAAAACGTCCGAGATGAAGATCGCAAATCCGCTGGTCGACGTTCAAATACTCATGTCCGTTGACCAACATACTGTACATTCATCACATTGGCGAACATGAAACCTTGCATAGTTTGACCACCTCCAACGCCTTGGAATGGATTTGACCATAATCTCCTTCTAAACGCAAAATAAATCAATGATATAGTCCGAAAAAAAACCAGCAAAGAGCCACTCACCCAAACTTTATCCTGGACGATCTTCTCATCGTTGTCAATCGTGGACTTAGAGTCGCTTGCCTCGACTCTCAGAATACTGGTATGCACAAAACTTCCCCTTGTATCCAGGGCCCACTGGCCGTATACCAGTTGTAAGTCTCTCCTTTGTAGTGAACACAAACTCTTCTCGCCTAGTTCGCAAGATTGCAACGTCGATGTAGGCTGCTGGGTGGAAGTGCATCGTCGGTTGGCTGGGGCTGCGCACGGCATTTCTCAAAATCCTAAGAGAGGAATGGCTATAAAAGGGCTCTTTGGTCGAAATGTCGCATACAAGAACGAATCCGAAGGACGCTATCATTTAGAGTAGATCAGGATAATTCTAGTCAGAAAGCGAAATGCGTAGTTCGGCACATGACCGGCATCATATTGACATTTGTTTACCCATCACAAGTTATCTTAGAGCCTTGCAAAGGGGTCGATGCTCATTCTCTCCTAGAACCATCAACCGGTCCATGGCTCGTCCCACGTCCGGAGAAAACGCACACGACTCCGCTGTGGCGAATTGGGAATCACACGGGTAGTCAAGACTCCCGAATAACGTTCCAGACTTACCTTGCACAATGCAAGTTGCCGCGACTTTGCGGCTTAGTTGATACATGAATTACTAATGTATCTTTCAGGGAGACACTTATCTTGATGAAGACTCTACACATCACCTTTCGCCAATATCAGGCTTGACCTGTAGATGATTGTAAGCGCAAAAGCACGACTATACTTATGCTTCTCTCTAATGCACTCAATTTACACCCTACAATCTGAATTCCACTCCAACGAAAGCACAACAAATCTCTCGAGTCATCCTAAATTTATAATTCAGTTGCCCTGGCTTCTTCTTTTCTTCTTTTATGTTGGCAACAGCGATGCGGATGTGGAAGGCCAGGAAACGGTCAACATATCGACCCAGCAAATAGCACTTTTGAAACCAGCCCGTCAGCAGCTTTTGGAAGTCAGGCCGCATGAATACCGCGCTTGTTAGTTCGGACGGGCGTGAGCGGCACGTTCTGCTGGTTGCATGTATGTTCAAACGTCCATGCGTTACACGGCTCAACGCTACGTTCATCTGTTGTAGTCATTCACATGAATCAAAGAGTGCCGATGTGGATTTTGACAGGCTTTTATACGATCGGTTATGGCCACGACTTCCTGCAGTACTGTCCGAAGTTTAGGGATCTTCTCTCCAGAAACACAGTGCACTCCATGTTTCTGCGAGGCTTCCAATGCCCTTGATATTCTGTGAAGAGCCCAGAACATCAATATATTCATACGGGCGTTTGTTTCCACATATTGTTCTTTTCCTTTGGTTCGTATATTGTTGCTATGATTGAATGCTTATTACACATTTGTGCTCAGGCAGCGCTATGCACCCTACATGCAGCTGAGCAACAATGTCTACAGTCGCCTCAACTTGCATTCACAGGAAGACTGTCCCGATTGTCCCGGAGATTAGGCTCCTGCATGCTCTATGAACACGAGTCTGCGTTCACAGTATTACGAGACGATGACATCCTTCCTGTCACGTCTGTGTGCGCATCGTAGGAGAAGAGAAGATGCTTCACAGTCCCTGTATCTTCTTGCGCTCAATTCGCCTCTTGCACGTTGCTTTTTTAATCCTGGGACTTTAATCCTCTTTGCGTTCGGTTTCGATGTCGCATGACTCGGAATACAGCACCTATCAGCTCGGGCGGGCGTAAACAGCCTGTTCTGCTTGTCTCATGCACGTTCACGGTACAATGTTCTTCTACTGCAGGCATACGTACGAAACAAAGGCCTACGGCCGGTTCTTTGTGAATGCTCAACTTCTTGTGGTACTGGCAGTTTCGTCTTCGGTTGATGGTCACTACTTCAGTGGCTGTCCGAAGTTTTGGGTCCTTCGCTCCAGAAGAACAACATATTGCATGTTCCTGTAACACTGTCAATGTCACGGATATTCTGTGAAGAGCCCAGAACTTCCATATATTAGTTCGGGCGCTTGTTTCCACCATATCAGGCTTCTCCTTTACCGAGTAATGGTGCGTATTTTTGTTGTGCTTGGATGTTTATTGAATATTTGTACTCAGGCAATGCTATGCATCCATCATGCCGCTGAGCAAGAATGTCTATGACAGTCGCCTCAACTCGCATTCACAGAAAGACTGTCCCGGAATTGAATCAGGTTCCTGCATGCTGAATGAACACGAGTTTGGTCCACATTCACAGTATTATGAGACGTCGTCAATCTTTTTGTCGTGTCTTTTAACGCTCACACACAAAAATAGGACACCCGCGTCTGTGTGTGCATTGTCGGAGAAAAAAAGATGTTTCAGTCCCTGTATCTTCTTGCTCAAGACGTCTCTTGTACGGTACTTTTTTAATCCTCTTCGAGTTCGACATCAGCACGATCATACTCCACCATAGCCGCCTTTTCGAACTCATTCCTTCACACTAGCGCCCGTGGTAGGAAACGGGTCAGTAAACGTGCGCTCACCATGCATCTGTGCCTTCAAAAAATGGCACGACCGCATGTCGTCGATTATTTAACGTCGTCTTTACTTTACTGTTCTTTGAGAACAACATGAGCGACGCAGACCCTGATGCTATTGCGACACCTCCCTCTGATCCCTCTGATGCGAACACAACATTCTCTACGCCAGCTTCATCTACGACCACCGTGGAATCTGGACTCCATAATGGTCGAATGTGCAAATGTCGATGCGATCCCCTCTGCAATTGTCTATGTCCATGTCTTGACCACTGCATCTGCCTCTCGAAACACGGAGACAATCACACGTGCAACAAAGAGTGCAACAAAGAGGGCGGCGAAGGCGGCAAAGACTGCAAGTATAAATGCAAGAGGGAATGCGGCTCACGCAACGGTTACCGAAATCTGGTTGTATGTCTCGACGGAACATCCAATCAGTTTGGTCATCGGGTCTGCATTCTGATTCGTCGCCTCTCGTCCCTGCTGACACACTCCTCCAGAACACGAATGTTGTGGAGTTGCACAATCGCATACTAAAGGATGACCCAGACGTCCCCCAGCTTACCTTCTACAGCAGCGGTATCGGGACCTATGTTCCTCCAAGTAGACTTACCATAGCTCACTGGCTCCACAATTTCGACAAAGCATTTGCTTGGTGATTACATTGTCGGCGCTTCTTTTCTGATCCCACTGATCATGATTTCATTAGGAGTTTCAAGCGCCTAGTTGAAGAAGCATATAGGTGGATAGCGGATCATTATCAGCCCGGGGATCGATTATTTTTGTTCGGTAAGCTGTTTCTTGCTCGGATAGAGGCAAATCGTTATAACGCACCCTGAAGGATTTTCACGCGGGGCTTACCAAGTTCGTGCGTTGGCAGGAATGATTGAGAAAGTTCGTATTCCTTTGTTGCTATACACCGCCTTTCATAGTTATCGGCGTGATTTAGCTCGGTCTCGTTTTCTCCGGAAATAAAGGCTTAATACCGTTGTAAGATTTTTCTATAATTCCTTTCGTTCCGGGCTTACGTACTTTTAGTGCCTATGAGTTATACTCTGACAGACACAAGGGTATAAGTGAGATAGATATTTCTCTATTATGTGCTTCAGACCTGATCTGATGTACCTCAATTAGAAATCAAGGGCGAAGCAGAAGCCGAAGCCCTGGCTTTGAACTTCAAACGTACGTTTGCGAGACCGGTCAAGGTTCACTTTGTGGGTGTCTGGTATGTTCTGTGACCAGTTTTCTCGCAAAGATTGCTCAGTCTCCTGTTTCAGGGACACCGTATCTTCAGTGGGAATTGCGCAAACGCAGCCTTTACCATTAACAAAATCTGCTTCCCATATTTGTTTCTTCCGGCACGGACTAGCCTTGGACGAGCGCCGTGTAAAGTTCCTGCCGGAATACCTGGGTGGCGGCCGGTCACCTCTAGCTGGTAACGAACACTATGATGAGGAGCCTCCCAATGCGAAGGAGGTTTGGTTTCCAGGAAGACACTCTGACATGTATGCTCGTTCGATTCCAACTTTAGTCGATGTTAAATTTGTTCCTTTAGCGGTGGGAGTTGCCAACGAGGGCATACCATCGATCTTTCCCGAGTTCCTCTTCTGTGGATGGAGAATGAAGCCGGTGCAGCGGGTCTTAAGCTCGCATCACGTCGTGGCGGAGTTGAGTGGAGATGGGACGACCACCATGGAGACACGCCAAAGAACACACTGAGTTGGTTCTGGTGGTTAATCGAGTTTCTGCCGCTCAGGCATCTGCGATATAATGACAAGGAGAGCACTACACGGTACTTCTGCTTCCAGGCTAGTTATATAGTCTGACTCACAAAATTGGCATTTACTAGGATACCTCATTTGGGTCGAGGGCGTTTAATTGTTCCGTCACAACTTATTCACGCATCCTTGGCGTTCAAACAAAACTATACTCCCTCGGCTGTGTTTTTCGGCACCACAAAAGCGGCTTGGAAGCCTCTTATTGGGATAGGTAATGTAGAAGATCTATCTTGGGCTGACGAATGGGAAGATTTTCTTGAGATGGATCTCTTTGACCATTCTGTTGCTCAGGATGCGATGCGAGAACTCCAATCATTGAGGTCCAACCATGCCGACAAACGTGATACAGTTCGACAAGTGGTCCTTCTGAAACGCTTATCATTTATGGCGTTATCCAGTTAGTAGTCTATGTCTCGTGCTGAATCATCATTTACTCACTTTCAAATTAGGGCAAGGTTCTCACAAAATCTCTGAAATTATAAAGGATTTTGTGGCTATGCTGTCGGATGAGGATGACAAAATTACAGCTGGAAGTGCCTCTTGTCTTTTCCAGCTTGCGAAGCATTGTATGTCTTTCCCCCAAAATTAGGCCTTGCTTATGGTCGACCTCATGACAGGGCATCACCGTCAGATCTTAGAGAACTCAGACGTTGTCCAATGTCTAAAATCGATGCTGCATGGTCAATCGGAAGGAGCACGTCTTGCCAGTATTCAATGTCTCTCCCAGTTGATCCTGAAACCCGAGAACGGTGACAAACATGAAGCGGATCAGACTAACGTCCACCGTGATGACACTGAACCTTGGGAGAAGCATCTATCCGAGGCTCGAGATATTTTGTCGGAACGGCCACTAGACATTTGGATCCAGACTATCGGTAACCTGTTTGATACGAAAGACAAGAGCAAAGAAACTCTGGGTACATCTTGTATTTCTCGCCTGGTTAAAATAGGTATGTTTTGTTCACAAAGTGCCACACCAGCATATCGAATCGCCATGTCTAGTTTCTATTCGAGACGAGTTTTTGAAGTACGACGGTGCGTCCTCTATCTTGACATGGATGTCGTGCAAGTGAATTTAACATGCTGTCAGGACTGCCTCCCAGTGGGAAGTTCATAGAGAGGCTAGTACGTCTCCTGGAGAAGCAACACGCTCAAGCGCATGCGGCGTCGTCGCTTGGAAGCATGGCAGCATGTTTAAAGGGTATGTTCGTTCACTGTGTAATCATAATTTGTTTACAAAAGGTGTCGTACTAGATGGAATTGCTCCCCACCGGAGTCGGATGGTGTCCTACCTGATGTTGATGATCCAGCATAAAAATTCTAAATCAAAGGGAGCTGGTGTGGCATGTCTTAGTGAATATTTCGTTAACGGTAGGTCCCGTTCTTTACTCGAGTTTTAACATGTCGCTTACCGAATCCCGAAGACGGTGAAATGCGGAAACTCATTCTACAACGAGAGAGCAACTTGTTCGTGGACTTGATGGCAAGCCTCTTTGGAGAGCATAATCATTGCCACTACAACGACAAGAGCGCTGTCGTGAAGGCCTTTACATCCATAGCCACACATAGTAACATCATCTTTTTTCGGTGTGCATTATCTAACTTTCTGTTAGGTGGCAGCTCCACGCAGCTCAACCAAAGAAGGGTGATCCAGGTTCTGGTCCAAACCCTGTGCGTAGACCGATGGCTCAACGTGGACGAGTGCGTTACCCTCCTGCAAAAGATAAATTCGGGTGGTTAGTAGGCTTGTATTTAAGCCAAGGCTATCATCGTTGACATGTTCCCACTTCAGATTCCCGCATGGAAATGATCAACGAATTCATCGAAGCACTTGTGACCATTGGCACCAACGGCGACAGTCTATACAGAACTCAGTGCTTTTTCCACGCAATATATGGACCTGTTAATATCTTTGAAGCCAATCCGGTCTTAGCTCCAGACGCCTCTGTCATGAAAACGATAGTGAAAGCCATGGCGTATCCACATTCCCGTATGAAGGCGGTGGAGTTCCTCAAGTCGGTCGCAATGAGAGGTGCGGACGTTCATCGGTGGTGTCAACTGAAACTAAATTAAGTGTTGTTTGCTTAGCTGAGATCTACCCAATTATGCGAGAAATTCGTCTACTTGAAAAGATCATCGAACTTGGTGATGGTGACGACTATGATGCACTATTTTCTGTCAGGACGGCCTTGGAGGATTTTATTTGGCCTGACGGTATGTAACTCCACCATCCTACTCGCTGCACCCGTGATCACATTCGTGGTAGGCCCGTTTGTTGAACTGCTTCTAAAACCGAACGCTTTTGCAATACTTACCAAGAGTATTGACTGGAATGTTGCTGATGCCTTTCGTGAAGGGCACAATCTCAGACAGAATGTCAAAGCCCAAGAACCCGGTGTCCGTTGTATACAAAAGCTTATCATGATCGGTAAGTAAAGTCCCTGCATTCTAGCATCGCCAAATTCTAAGAATATCACAAGACAAAGCACGGATGATGTTATTTGACGAGCAGATAGTAGATAAACTCTTAAACATCTTTGCGGCATTCAAGGACGAGCCAGAATCTGGAGAGCGGTTGCGGTTATATTCTCCAAAGTACGATGATTTACTTATGAAGACTTTA
The DNA here is from genome assembly GCA_030435655.1 of Armillaria novae-zelandiae. Taxonomy (NCBI): domain Eukaryota; kingdom Fungi; phylum Basidiomycota; class Agaricomycetes; order Agaricales; family Physalacriaceae; genus Armillaria; species Armillaria novae-zelandiae. Next base: position 41,003 of record JAUEPR010000178.1, read on the forward strand.
TCACGTTTGGTAACCTTTGGTGTGTATGATAAGTTCAATTTATGTCGCATTACGCTAATATTGATGCGTAGATGACTCTCGGAAGCGGATACATGATAACAAGGACCTTCAGGAAAAGCTTCGACGGTTTATCACAGTGCCCGGGCCGGACCCGGTTCAAGTTCCTTAGCTACCTCTCCGTAGTGCTCAATGAAGATCCTGTAACAAATGATGTGTTGAAGCGCATGCCTTTGAAAGCAGAGAAACTATATGACCGTGTTGATTCCATACTTAGACTGTCTCAAGTGAGGTTGGGGTTCCAGATCAATTCCGGGTCATCATTAATATCTGACGTTCATCTCATCGGTGAAACAACATCTCTCAATACTTTGTTTTGATACGACGTGCCCAGAATTTCTTGAAAGGTCATAGCTTCTAGCTGGGTTTTTTTCATGGTCCCATACTCAAAACTACAAAGTGCTGGCACCATATTTCTTCTCTACCGTAACGCTGTGATTTGGCCTGTCAAAAAATGGGGGTAATCACGCGATAAACCTCGCCGTTTCTGTCAACCCAGATAAACGCGCCCACCTACTTGCACAAACACTTGGGGAATGCACGAAATCATCCTGGTCGTGAAAAACGAAAAGATCGAAAACTATTCGGACCAGCGTTGAAAGATCTAAAGCAGCTGCACGCTTATTTGCATATAGTGATTTACCGGCATCTCAAAAGGAAAATGATGGTAGTTGCGGCGCAATCTATATCTTCCATTCCATTCAGTTCCGATTCTCGGTGAACATACCTTTCGCTATGGTGTGAATTATGCTCACGTATTGTTTCAGATAAGACTTGCAAAGCTGGACCCCCCGTGCAGCATCGTTAATAAGACCACTGTTGAGTCCGCTGGTCGGCTCGACATGAGGTGCGCGCTTTAATGCCCCATTTCAATCCCCCTGGAGACGCCGTCAAACAATATTCTCTTCTAAAGAAACGCTCAATAGCAAATTTGGGGTGTTGAGGTGTCATCAACGTCGCGGGCAGTCTAAACTCGGACATTTCTTCCAAGGATGGAGATCATATCTCAGAGAAGCACGGACACGATCTCTCGCGATTGAGTACGTTAGCCCCCGTCAAGTCTTTTATGAGATAAGCGTACACATACCCTCTTCCGCAAACAGCCACCTACCCTCATGAGTCCGACTATTATCGACGATAGGGACAGTTCCGTGTCCCGTATTGGCACCTGGACAGACGGCGGGACCCCACACGAGTACGATAGCACAGTGTCAAGCTCCAAGTCTGATGGGGACCACCTTATGGTCACTTTCACTGGTGTGTTCACCTTGCGCCTGCGTTATATATACATGACCAACGATCTTATAAATATAGGAACTCAAATCGCAGTTTATGGAACCTACGACTATAGCTCTTCGGGAGTTATCACCTCTTATGCTGTCGACGGTGGCAATGCAACACCAGTTACTCATTCGTCTGGTAGCGGAGATACCTACAATGAAATGTTTTGGAAGTCGGATCCGTTGGAGCTCCAGCAACAGTGAGTTGTTAACGCGTCTCTGCTTTGTCAAGGACGTTCACACTTTATGCAGTCAACTGGTCGTGACGATGGTGCACGTCAATACTGGCTATGGCGATCTCGAAGGGACTGTATGGTTTGATTATTTCAATGTCTACAATGAAACGACCTCGACATCAGCTTCCACACTCACCGGTTCCGCGTCACTTTCATCGTCACCTTCGAGTTCTACGGCAAATCCCTCTGATGCTGCCGCTTCCTTGGCTTCCTCCGATACATCATCAGCAAATATAGGCGCCATTGTGGGAGGTATCGTTGGCGGTGTCTTCGTCTTTCTGGTCGTCGCCGTTGTATTTGTCTGGTATCGGTCTAGGCAAAAGCGACGGGATGTGCATACCCGTGCAATCGGTGATCCCCCGCCACCATTTCCGGGTAGGCCCACATCCATTTTCTTCTCGTGTGACATTCTTCAATTGCAATTTCGCAGGTTCTAATGGTCCTAGACCGCTTCCCACTTCTGGGTTCGCAGAACCCTCTATACCGACGCGACAGATACCGGTCTTCCCTGTTGTCTCGTACAGGGGTAGTGCGAGAGACAGCGTGGATACTTCCTCTTTCACAGAACCCATCTTTGCTGGTCCGACTTCTAGCATGTCTTCCAAGTTGTCACACCAACAGACGGTTTTGTCATACGTACCGGCGGCACCAGGGTCGTCCACAGCGCCGATGTCATCCTCGTCCGCTAGTCGGTTTGCCGGTGATAGCGTAGCGGAGATGAAGCAGCGCCAAGGGGAGGCCGTGGCTGGATACTTCGAACCTATCCAGCATGTAGACAGTGGGGTTCGCACACGTCCGCAAGCAGAAGATGATTTGCCCCCCGTCTATAGTGCTAGCTAGGCGCTGCGTCTATGCCCTTGCCTCATTTATGAACTATTTTTGGCTTGGCGCCATATCAGCGACACCTTCACGCCACCATGATGTTTTCTACATCGTGTACTGCGCGCCGGCCTCCTTGTGGCATCATCCAGATCGGTACTTTGTCCAATGCTACTAGTTCCAAGTGTTTTATACTACTATTTCTTGGGGTATATTATTGGCAAGTATAGGAGATGTTAGATGTTTTATACCTTGTGCGTTACAGTCGTTTTGCATCATAAAATTGGACCCGTCTCTGCTACAAAGAATATCCGACCTGCTGTCATTCTGCTCCTTTCGCCGCAGAAATGGCAAGGCGATCCATTCTTCCCAAGTCCAGGCCAGAATCTGGATGGGAAGATATGCGACCAAGCGACAGATGTAAGTGTCATGCGTTAGTAGCCAAGAGCTCCATACGGTTTATAATGCCTACAACAGTCTAGAACGGCTCATCTAGTTTTAAAAATCGCTAATTTCCTTATAAATGGGCCAAACATAATGAGGGGAGTCAAATTCAAAAACTACTATACGATTACATTGTGCGGATCATACATGGTCCTCAGGGAGCCGATGATGGTCCCAGAGAGGAAGCTCGGCGGTGCCGACATTTCCTCGACAAAGTTCAAAGTGCTTTGCCGTGAGCTGAGCAGCTCGAAGGAAGAGTGTACCATCGAGTTTCTCTGCTCCCGGGAGCTCCGTCTGCGAAAAATCGGGGAGCCCACCAACGCGTGTGCCATACAAAGCCGCAAAATATGCTAATGCCCTCTGCATCTTACACAGATGATCATCCCGGTGGAATAAGGCTTGCTGGATTATCGCAAACCACGGATTGGGTGTCGATGGCAAGGCCCCCTGGGGTGTTGTCGTAGAAGAAGACGAGTCAGGGCGTACGGACTCGTTGGAGTTGTGTGATTCGAGGAATTTTGGTATATCGATGCTAGGATGGCCGCGAGAAATCCACCAAGCGAAAGATATAGCCATATAGCTGCGGAGAAGTAGCGCTTGGGAGGTGATGGAAAGGAAGTTCGCCAAAGATGGCAAAAACAAGGACGATGTGACAAGATGCATACTAATAAGATGATTAGCCGCTGATGCCAGCGAGGAGTGAATACGCACAGAAAGAAGTCTGCATGAAATCTTTTTCCAGGCCTAGATCCGCTTCCTGCGTAGATGATCGTGTTCATCCACTGCAGCTCCTCAATTTTCCGGTGCAGTTCTTTGGGGTTGGATAGATTCAACGTCCACTGATTCGAATACCGGAATAACGCCTCTCCCGTCGCGCTGATCGTAGTCGTAAAATTAGCGATTTCGTCGTCAACGAGAGGGATTCTCAGCGCGTCATCTTTCAGAACACGCGCTAGAACATCGAAAGCGTGGGTTCCTTTCTTTCCGTTGGGAATATGAGGCGTTTCGAGACTAGAAGCCTCTTCCGCACGCGCATCTATCGCCGCGACGGAAGTCAAGGGAGAATAAGGTAGGAGATTTTGGAGATTGTCGTGGTGGACCGCTGCCTGAGCGAGACCTATGTGGACTATCGTAAGTACGCGTGCACGCACACGAAGACTCAAGACATGCCTTCGATGACGATTCCCGGCAATCCAAATTCAAGACCATACGCCGTGTGTATCAGAGGGTGAATCAAGCCGTCCATGAACCGATTGAGCATGCCCGGCTGCTGATTACCGTTCGTCCTCACATCGACGTTCGCAGACTCGGAAAAGATAAACTCTTCCAGTATGGAAGCGGTTCCGTGTTCAGATATTTCCTCCTTGAAGAAGGACATGTACGCGCCAAAATACCTAGAGTATCCGTTAGACTTATTGAGAGCATGTTGGGAACTTGAATGCCGTACGAACTTCCCGTCTCCCAGATGAGCGTTGAAATTTGCAGATGATATCGGGCCGGGAGCCTTGATGGCAGGCTTTTGAGCAGGAGTATTTTCACGATATACGGCTTCGATTATTTCTTTGCTGGCTCCGAGAGTCCAAATAGCCAATACATGGTGAGCAATATGGCTGTCGAAAGTGGTGAGCCCAAGCCTCGTAACAATGACAAGTGCAACTTACTTATGGAACCCCCTGTCGTTGAAGAATATATGCCACTTGTCGTGGTTATCGCGAAGGACGCTCTGCATAGCGAGAGTGGAGTCCGCATCGGCCCCGGGAAGAAAGACCGGGGTCAGACTAGAGGCGGCACTGGATGGCGCTGGGAACAGCTCGAGTGTGTTGGAAGACATGGTCGGTAAAGAGAGGAAATGCGTATGTACCAGTAAACCAATCGAGCGTAGTGCATTATATATGTACCCAGAGCTCCCAGTAAGCCAGTTAATACTTGTCGAAGGTCACGGTATCGGAATTGTTTGCATGAGAAAGACAGATGAAAGCCGAGGAGCTTCGTCGCTTTTTATCCTATTATCCGTCCGTCTATGTAGTAATAGGAATGTAAGCGCTCGTCATTTTAAGGGCTTTTAACTTCCAGGATGGAAGTAAGTACGGCAGGGAGATCAAACACAAGGCTGCGATCCATTCAGTCTTACGGAACGCCTCGACTAAAGATTCAAGAGCTTGAGTTGACTTCCGTCGCATCGAAGACGATGTAAGCAGTCAGTTAGACGGTGATGCTTAGTCGGAAACAAAGCCCAAAGTTCTCGGGCAGACGCCGGATTACCATTTTAAGAACTCCAAACTTTATACTATCCTCATTATCGCAACAGTTTTATCCACAAACCGAGTTTGCTGCATATCGCAGTTTCAGCAGAGCTATAGATTTATATTGCGTATAAGGGTATTTAACCAGTCCATCATCTCTCAAATCACTGCCTTCAGTTCTCATGAAATGTAGAAAATCACCAGAAATTGTTGTATACGGCTCTGCAAACGCACGAAATCCGCGTCATCTCCCTCTAACCATATCTTCGACACGCCTAATCCATGCACCCAACTCCGTGCCCCATCCACCCAGTCGCCGCATCCGTCGATGCTCAACATCAGAGCCTACTCCCAGCCCGATTTCTCTCATGCGGTTGCCACCGCGTTCGCGCAGAACCCGATGCTCACACCAGCACCAGCACAGAATGCTGTTGCGCGAGAAAAGAGCCTCTCGGAAGGATTCTTTGCAGCCTGGACTGCAGGGGGCTCCGAAACCGATGAGTCGGAGGAATGTGCGCACGAGGACACGGGGGAAGTAGAGGAGAAAGGGGGGGTCGAGCCCTGTGAAGGTTGGGTCACGAGTTCGACGGCTAGCGGTTTACTCACAGATGATGTCGGTGGCGGTGTCTTGCACGAGCTCTCCGACGTGCCGTTGGTAATTACCGTCGATGATCCATCCATTTGGGTGGTCATTCATCGTTTTGCGCACTAGGGCTTTGAATTCCGCATCGGGGGTCTGTTCCCAGTTTGGGCGCCAGAATATAGTGTCAAGCGAGATGTGGGGGATGTCGAGGAGTTGGGATAGTTTCTCCGCAACCGTGCTCTGTTCAATCAACGTCTGGTTGGTAAATGATGAAGGAAGAAATGTCGTTTCTCGCCTTCCCAGTACCTGTGAGATATTCAGCGTTCCAAGTCGTGCTTTGTACTCGTGTGACACGACTCGCCGGAATTCCCTACTATGTGGATTCTGTATCGTCCTTGGGAGTCGCCGAGCAAGGGTCTTTCCATCTGTAAGGGGTTAATTTCTGGAAGAAGAGCGCGACCCCAATACTCGGCCTATAATACTGAAAGCGTGGTAGTCAAGTGATAGTGAAGCAGCAAGCAAGCTTACCACTACGTGGTACCGATACAGTAAATCTACGCAATGTCTACCAGGACTGCAGCTGTGGGACGGAAAAGATCAGCAGCGCCTGAGATTCAGTATAGAATCCACGCACCGTACACTGCAAAAGTTGACGTGTCGGGCCCGGACCGCGGGGTTAATGAATATCGGATGACATAATTCTGGTCATACGATGAGGCTGTGCCTCGCGCCTATCTAATGACAGCGGGCTCGTCTCTTTACATCCGACCACGACGACGATTCTCCGGCGGCGTCTCGGTGTATATCACTTGCTCCTGGCTGCGCCTTGCACCGTCTGGAAATTTCCGCCATGTTCAAAACCGCAACGACGAGACTTGCGCATAATTCGACGTTGCCGGCCTTGGCGGGTCATAGCAATATACGCCCTCTGCAGGATCTTATCACGGCGGAGAAGGCAGTGCTGATATCGTATGTACTCTGCCCCACCTAAAGGTGGATTGTCGCTTAGTGGGGGTTAGGCTTCAGAGACTCAGTGTGGACTTGACGAAAGCTGCGGAAGCCCTGCGCGCGTGGGGTATAGGAGAAGGCGAGGACCTTGGGGTGGGCTTTACTTGCCTATACGTCTGAAATCCTCACCCGAACCTTACCTTGCCAGGACACACTCGGCGCATCAACGTCCATCATGGCCCACTTCACCCATGCGCTCACCTCATACGCCACGCACGAGCACGCAATCCGCGACCACATGAAGTCCATCCGCGCGCGCGAAGAGGCCCTCGACGACCTCAAGCGCAAGCGGAAGGTCATCGTCGGGAGGGCCGAGGCCGCGGAGCGCAAGCTCAGCAAGATGAGCCCCGAGCACAAGAACCTCGCGCTGCAGACGGACACCCTCAATCAGCTCCGCGATCAGATCCGGTCCCTGGACTCGGATATCATGACGGAGGAGGCGGCGCTGGGGGACTTCAAGCGGGCTACGACGCGGTCTATGATGGGCTTGAAATTTGGAGGTTTGCTCGAGTTGAGCGAGAAGGGAGTGGTGCGTTGGTTTATTTCTATGCTAGTTGACTTTTATTGTGGGTATACGAGGCATTTGCGTGCTTGTTCTGGTTAATTCCTTCTTCGGAGGTCGCGTGCGCCTGCGGATTGCCACGCCAAGGATTCGAACTGGCGGTCTCCTGCCGATGTTCTTTTCCTCCAATTTCGTTTCCACCTCTTCCACCATTCATTTTGTAATTCATGTCCTAATCTACTTTTCAGATTGTAGGAGACTATGGAAAACTGATTGTCTCGGAGATTCCAGAGGATGTGACGCAGCCTGGAATGCCTAGATTAATGTACATCGGCCATCCCAAGGTGGAGATGCTCGTCTCAGAAACGTACAAGGCTGTTAATCAGGTTGGGTTTTCCACCGTCGCTTCTGAGCCCCGGGAGCAGCTGCAGCGACCTCCAATACCTTCCCTCCCCGGCTCCCCGGCCCGACCAGCGGATGAAACAATGTCGAGCTATTTGTCTACACCACAAGGCGTAAGCTATTTCCTCGACGCCTCAGACGCGCCAGGCCAAGCCAATGCTCCTTCAACGCCTGTGACCCGGAAAGACTCGCTTCCTATACAGGGCCGCAACGGAGACATCTTTGGCCCACGGAGCAGAGAACCGGAAAAGTTCGGGTATTCTGGCTCGGTACCCCCTAGTTCTTTCCCAGTAAAATCGCCTTTCAGCATCGAACCTCCTCTGCTCAAGAGTCATGAAGCTGAACCGTCGTTCTCGTCGTCTATAGCTGAGGCGCTGAGAGTCCCGGGTCTCGAGGGCCCCATCGATGATCCTGCACCATCTTACGAGGTATCTCATTCACATCTGTATGCCCCGCCTCCGGGTCCGCCGCCTGGCGCTGCGGTGCTGCTCGGTTCTGAACCAGGTTCGCATCGAGTGTCGACTGCCTTGTCTGATGACGCCGAGCTCGCTTACATGGCGGGCGAAGAAGACGCTGCGAATGAGCACGGCGACGATAAGCATGTCCGATTCGGGCGTGTCGACGAGGAGGTGGAGAGGCGCCAGGCCCCAGTGGAGCCGGAGCCTAAGAAAGACTCTCCTCCAGGTCGTTCACCTCGCCGGATTCCCGTGCCTCCGGTGTCAGCAGAGGATGAAGAACGAGAGCTGAATGCAGCAGCTGCTAGGGAAGTCAGTAGAGAATTGGACGCGTTGACGTTTAACCCTCCTCTACCGCCCCCTTCTCCGCGGAAAGAGCCAGAAGAATCGCCCGAGCGTGGGCGCGCGCTGGTCTCTGCGCCTTCTTCGCTTGGTTATGGTCCACCTCCAAACCGCGAACCGTCTCCTCTTGCTCCTCCGCTAGCTCCCTTCGCGCATCGCTCGATCTCCAATATCGAGATCACCGCGCCTACTCCCGCGCAGTCGTATGCGCAAGCGCATCGCTCGTCGAGCTCGTTTGGATCGCGCAGTGAAGCCCCGAGCAGCCCGCTAGTCGAGAGCCGGCCGCTCCCGCCCATCATCCACCTCGCAGGCGGCCGGTCGTCTCCTGGGCCCTCCCTGAACTCTCCGTACCGCACCAACCCCCCCGAGTTCCCGGTCCCCCGGCCGGCTTTCGCGGGGCGCGTGAGGTCCTCGTCGTCTAGCTCCTCGTCGGCGCAGGTCCCGTCTGGGGCGCGGACGATCTCTGCAGCTGCGTTCCGGCGACCGCCGCCGAGAGTGAACAATGGGAGCACGGCGGATTTTAGTAGTAGTCCTACGGCGAGTTTGGGCGCGGGGGGTTCGCCTCCTCTGCCCCCCGTCCCGGTCCCGGTCCCTGGGCCTGCTGATACGAGTCCGCTGTCGTTCAACAAGAAACGGTCGGTTGTTGCGAGTTCACCTTTGCCGCCCAACAGGGGGAGCGTAGCAGATGGTAGAGGAGACACTTTTGCAGAGAGGGAAAGGTCGGATTCACCGGTATCGGACGATTATGATTATCTAGACGCGTATGTGGATGAACACGACGCGAAGAGGAAGTCGTTCCCCCCTGCCGCGGACGGGAGCCCGATGCAGCAGGACTTTGGGTCGTTGGGGAACGTGAAGGTCGTGAATGACGCGGACGGGTCGCCGAGCAAGGGAGGGTATGGAGAGGGCAGGTTTGCTACGGATCTGGAGGGGGGATTGCGGTGAAACGTGTGTTCGGTTTTCGTGTTCTTTTTTTTTTTTTTTTTTGGCGGGTTCAACTCACTTTTTTATTTTTTACTTCGGGAGCACTTTTTTTCGAATGATCTACGGATTTCCATTTTTCCCGTCATAATGACTATCTAACTGTAACTGATATGCTATGCTACTGTACTGCATCTTTGACTATTTGATCAAGTTCTCCGTCCTATGTTAGGTACACGCGTATACTCACGTCAAAGCGTCATGGAAGTTCTATTTAGGTGTTTACGTGGTCTAAATATGCTTTGGCTTCATGCTTTTGTTCTCCGAACAATAAGGTAAGTGGTTACGTGCCTAGCGTGGAAAATAACTCCGTGGGTTGACAATAAGATGGATGGGCTGTCTAGGTCATTTCGGGTCCGCCTTCTTTTTGTTGATGCACGGCACGATGGGGGGAGGGGTGTATAAGTACTTGGTGATAGTTGATGGATGTCGGTCTTAACGGTTCCCATGTTTGCTACGACGAAAATCGTGTTCCCTGCCCCTCCGCCGACGACGAACTGCCTCTCGTCCGTCGAGCGCGCGCGGCTCCTCCGCAAGACGAAGAAACTCGAGCGCGTATTAGGTTCCGCGCCCCACTTCATTGACGATCCTCTCAGTAAGCCCCCACCCCTCACCCCAAATACCAAATACGAACCAAAAAACTGACATCTGATACGCACAGTCCTGGATCTTCCATTCGCGGGGGACTCCGAGTCGATCCCTTCGAGACCGTCGACGTCGTCGCGCAGCAGCGTGGACTCTTCGCGTTCGCTGTACCGCGTGACGTCCATTGACAGGCCGCGGTCGCGGTCCACGCCAGCGCGGCGGTTGAGCGCGCCGAGTGCGAAGCCCCCGCTTATGAAGCTGTCAAAGACTCTGCCCCTCGCTGCAGACGCGTCCTCGCCCTCCGTTATGACCCCCCCAGACTCCCCGATGGCCCCTGCCATTCCGTCGCACAGCAGTCTGCGGCGCCAGAAGATGGACCGGCTGCGCAGGAAGCTCGGGGATGGCGTACCCGTGGACCTTGTGTTCCCGAAGCAGAGGGAGAGCGTCGTGGAGAAGAAGTTCGTCCCGGTGCTGCTTTCGCCTCCGCCTGTGCCTCCCAAGCCTCTTCAGTCGCGGGACTCCATGTCGTATCCCTCGCCCCATCGCGCGGTGCGCAAGGTGAAGCGCAAGCCCGTACCATATTTCGATCTTTCCGAACTCGATGCACCCAGTACCCCGCCATCACCTTTCGAGACCCGACGGAGGACTCTGAGCTTGAGTTCGAGTTCCTCGGAGTGCAATTCACCCGCGTCGGAGTATTCGGAGAAGAGCTTCCTGTGGGACATCCCTGAAGAGTCAGCGGGACGTCAGCGAAGCTTCTGGACCAGCGCGAAGCGCGAGGAAGACTCGGAGTGGCTGGAAGTGACGTACTCCAAAGAATTGGGGTTGACCGTATCTTCGCCCCCGTGATTTTTGCTTACAGTCAGCATTCGGCTGATTTTCGTTTCGGTTCGCAGTTAACTGTGTATTTGCTTTTCCTGCTTGCTATGTTGCTCGTAATCTACGCACCTAATTTTTCGATACTTACTTGGTACCGTCTTGATGATGATGTATCCTTCCGCTGTTGATCGACGCCATGCTTATCTTACTATTCATTACAGTAGCCTCGCACTCGTATTTTAATGGTTACATGGCATGAGTACAAGACTATGAATAATCCTAGTCCCTTGAAGTAAGGTAGGGCTAAAAAATCGGGAATTATCAACATCGGCATGAGTCCGAACCCATGGCATCTGATGATGTCACCAATCTCCCACGTGAAAGGTTGCTTGGCTATTACATAAGTGTTCATTGACAAATTTTACCAGAAGGAAGGAAAATCAAAAGTACCGCCAAACATGAAGTTCCGAAACTGAACAATGATCTGAATAAGAAGAGAACCACTCCAGCAAGGCCTGGTACATCTTTATCAGGAGAAACATCACAAACTGTGCATCTCGTGGATACGATCAAGGATGTCTGATGATAAATCAGTAACCGATACTGATGACATTGGGAATACTCCAGACGTACTTAAACTGAATCCCAACATCGATCTCAATGCTTCATGTCCAAGGAAAGTCCTTCCCACATCAGCCTCGGAAGCCAGTGCTGCAGCGGTCTTTGCAGCACTTGTTGAGTTGCCTACAGCACCAAGGCCTGCTAGCAATGTTAATGGAGCCAAAATGGATGTGAACGAGATTCATTGGGACATAATCTAGTCAGTCCTTGATGTTTTAACCGCTCTTTTCTTAATTATTAGTTAAAAAGTCAAAATTTCACTTATTATCAACATTATTTTACACAGTATTTATTAACAGTTAATAACCTAGTGAATAAATACCCTGCCATGACCAATGTTAAATAATATGTTATTAACACCACCGGGAATTATTAGCCCTACCTTACAGGCTTGAAGTCCAAAAATATCTCGTCGAGAGATTGCCGCCGAACTGCCTTTTGTGACGCATCCCGAGTTGACCTATCTTGGACTTACCTTCTGACCACTGCCTGGCCCGGGTCGATCAGCATCATTATGATGGCTCCCTAGCCTGCTGGCAACCATGGGATGTATGTTGTTGAAAGATCCGCATGACTGGGTCAGCCTCTCGGTGCGTGCCCATAGGTCTGGGACTGTGCTCTTCCTTGGCTTTCCCATGTTGGACTGGTAGTGAATCCCCTCACTTCCAGTAAACGAAGCTTATCGCTCACACGAGTTTCGTCGATTAATTACTGATAAACGCATTCCGATTCCTTCAGAAAACACTTTAATTTATATCCTTCAATTTGGGCTGTCAGTCATTGGGGATGATACGCCTCCTCTGTCATCATGCCCCAAGGTCAGCTGCAACTTCCGAGCGGATGTTCTTTACGCCCTACTTCGTATAAGTATGCAACTCATAGACCGCTCTTTGACTCGGAATCCTGACAGGAATCACGATGTCTTCCCCTACACTCAGCGACTGGTTCCCACCCCCCACCCTCCTTCCTTCCGAGCTCACCCCGAACACCATCCCGGGCATCGACGCAGAATCCACGCTCTCGCTCCAGAATATTCTCCGAGATAACCATGAGAAATGGCACGTCTTTTTCAATCACATAAGGTTTCACAAGTGAGTTCAGAGCCTCGTGGCGGACGCTGCTTCGATTACGGAGTTTACAACCGACCACAGCCATATCACTCACCATGTTCTCGCAATTTGGGCTCTTGGGGCGAACAAGAAAACCATTGAAGCCGTCTATCAGGAGTATGTTCCCATGCAGAGGCCCGCCGTCAAGTCACCGAATAACATCACATCGGAGAATTTCACTACTCACTTGGGAGATGATCAGTATGTACGGGATTTCATCAAATACAACTGACGTTGAATAGTATTCTAGGTATTATGAAGCATACAAGACCTTTTTCAAAGAGAACATCAAGGACAAGGGTGTCGCGACGGTGCTTGAGGAGCTTGTCTTCTCCCCGTCTGCTAATGTCGGCCCGCCTGGGGAGAAACAGCCGGCTATGCTCAAACGTCTCCTCAGTGGCCTGGTGCACCCCATCATCCACACTGGATACGGCCTTGAATTCGGCTTACCAGGTATGGTCGTCGAAGGTAGTACAACCTCACAATCGCCTCGAGCATATAAGTAATATTCTCGTCGGATACAGGTCTGGCACAGGCATCAGTTCACCACGATCATCTCGAACTCCTCCTCCCCCCTTCCTTCTTCGACCCCCTCGCAGAACAACTCTCTGCAAATCTCACGCTGCACCCGGAGCCGAAACCAGAGACCCACGCATTCGATATCCTCGCACGGGTCCTCAAGGACGACACGCTAAAGTTTCCGGATACCAGTGACCCCGAATTTTTCGCATATACACTTCGGGACAACGGAAAGACTCTACTTGGGTATACGAACCAGTGGACGCTCGGTCCCAAGGATGTCGATCGTAAGATCGAAGAACTGCAGTGGATGAACACCATCCTATACGCTATCGTGGGTTTTCGCCCCGGGAAGAAGTTTTATGCTGATTTCTTCCAGTGGGTACTCGAAATCGTCGAATGAGCCAACACATTGACTTTTTCTTTATATTATAGCATGCACCTCGTCACCTCCTCGCTATTTTTACCCTCTTTCGCAGCATACCTCACTCCTCCTTCACAAGCCCTCCTCCTCCAAAGTTACATGGCCGTGTCCCTCGCCTGGTGGGTCGCCCGCGGTCGCCCCGGCCTCGACATACCCAGATTCTTCGACGCTCCGGCAAACCACGACCCGGAGCCTGAATCTATGCTCTCCACGCCCACCCCGTGGGACCTACCCTCCGTGCCCAACCCGTGGTTCGCCATCATCCAACAAGCAGTTGTCCACCCGGATGATCATTTGTGTAAAATTCAAAGAGCGCTTGTGCACTATGCGACGCTCTACGGCGCACGTCCGCGCGGTCAGCCCGATTTTTCGCAGACGGAACTCGAGGGAGCGGAGAAACTTGATGGAACACTCTTTCTACGCGCAGCGCAATTGACGGCAAAACATTTCGAGTACGTTGAAGGGAAAGGGGAGAAGTATCCGGCTGCGCAAACTTTATGGGACTTTAGTTAGACAATGTGAGAATGCCATTTGTAGGAGGACATGAATCATTGGGAACGAGTTCACCTATGGTACCGAAGGTGCCAGTAATTCTTTTCGCCTTGGCTTGATTTCATAAAGCAAGTACCTTGAAGTCCGGGTCTTCATTTCTCTTCCGTTTTGACTGAAGTTGATACGGAGTCAATAAGTAAAAAAATGTTCGACGCTTTCCGGTATGTACCTCAATAACTAACAGCTGTGACAATGGAAGCCCTTCGATTCGTACAAAATGAGAAATCCCGGTCTCGTGGCTCTCGTCACTGGTGTTGGTATTTTTGCAGGCATAAGATCCCAATCAGGAATGGTCCGATCTGCAACCTTGACGGGCATGCCACATACTACATGGATGTCATGTTTCAGCGTGGGGTAGTGCATGACCATTTCTGAACACAACGTTTAGACGAGCTAACTGAAACCGGGAAGAGAAAGACGTTAAATAAATAAAATAGTACATGATGGGAGTTGAGAGAGAGAAAGTACAATTGGCGAGCGTCATCGTGGTGCATAACTGCAAGTTGTGCTCTTTACCATACTTCTAAGCTGTACTAGAGAAATTAGATAGACACCAAGGAAGCATCGCAGCGAGTCTTTCGTCGACGCTCTCGGCAAATGGGACCAACTTTGATCTCCAAAAATACTAAAGGAAGCATAAGGGCACAAATTGCACCCAATATCGTGTAGGTCCATCCATAGCCGAGGCTCGAGATGGCCTTGTCCTGTACCGAGATTAAAATCGCAGCAAGCGAAGACCTCATGAAATTGACCTGTCGATATTTCAGATCTAGAAAATAAAGACCTCTGGGCATAAGATACATACACAAGCAATTATTGATGAACTTTGATTCGGTATGAGATCCACCATAAGCGTCATGATGGTATTGATAATGGACATGCATGCGAAACCGACTGCAGTGTTCATAAGCACAGATAGAGGTCACAAAATGGTTGAAGCAAACGTACGAGCTGCTTGTAAAATCAGAGGTCCTACGAGAGGTACTGACTTTTCTATACACCAGCCCCAGCCTATCACACATGCCGCATACATGATAACGAAGTAGGGACTCCACCGAAGCCGCACGGATTCCAGCGGAAACGTGTCATCGCTTCGTATAGCTTCATTAATTGTCTTGTCTTGGGCAGAACGCACGAGTTTCTCGCGCGCTCGACGATAATCAAAGTCAAGAAGCCTCCCATTACTGAATGCACCCAGAATCATGCCTCCTCCGTTGGCCAAATAACAGAGACCGACATTGACGCTGTTGAGCGATGGGTAGTGCACTTTGTATGCATTTGCTAGGGTTCCGGAAATGCTGAATTGTACGGCAAATGAGATGCTTGCGTAAAACAGGCCGATGAGAATGTCGGGGTGTACAATCAATGAAAAGGGATTGCAGAAGGGCTTGGGAGGTGGTCGGTGTGCGTTTATCGAGCTCTGGGGACTTTTAAGTCGGCGGAAGATCTTGATCCAAGGACGGTAGATGTATGACGGCCGTATGCTCCCATCTCCAACGATATAAGGTAAAGTTTCTGGGAGGAGTCTGTCCGAAACAAACATGGTGATGAGTGAGATGCACCGAACCAAAGCTGTAGAAGCACATACAGGACCAATAATGCTAGTAGTACTGCCGAGAAGATTGCCAGAAACCAAAAGATGGAGCTGGGTACTTCAGCAAAGGAGATTTGTTTGAAGATAGTCACTTACCGCCAACCGAGATATTGAGCAAGTAGACCGCCGACTACGGGGCCGATACAGGGACCAACCATCGGACCGACGTTAAAAGCCCCGAAATAACCGCCTCGATTGGCGCGCGTCGTGATATCAGCGATGGCACCGGCACCTAAGCATCCACAGTCAAAGATATCATCACGGAGAAGAAGAAGAATTCCACAAACGAACCTAGAGCAACAGTGCCGGTACATCCTGCAGACTGGAGGAATCGAAGAAGCATCAGTAGCCAAAAGGCGTAGGTTGGTACGAGTGCGAGAGCGATACAGGTGCAGGTCAAAATGGCGAGGCTGGCGATTATGCAGGGTCGACGACCCCATCTGTCTGATAGCGGGCCCCATATCATCGGGACTGTCGATCCGATATGAGATCTGGCGGAGTATACGGGTACGAAAGTATCTCACAGACGGCCATGGGTACCATGAACATAGTAAGAGTCAGATTCAGATGTTCAGTCGTCTCGTGAAACACTTGTGTCAAGACGGGGAGAGCGGGGTAGTATATCGTTGAGGGGAATGGGCTGGGGAGTGGTTTAATTCTTGAGCGCGTTTGGATGGGTTGCGAGGCGATGGAGGACGAACCTTGCAAGACCGGCGAGGGAGACGAGGGTGACGACAAACCAGATGTTTCCGCGTGTATATGGGGTTGGTACTGCATTTGGCACAGTAGCTGAAGTACTGTCGAATGCTTCAATGGAAGGGTCTTCCCAGACCGTGGATTCTCCGATACTTTTCGCTGTGGAGCGTGGTGAAGAATCAGACATGAAGCTGAAGATAGAGGGCTAGTACGAGGCGAGGCGAGGCTTACAGATGTAACATGGTGTTTTTAAGCAGTTTCATGACTGACCATCGTGCTAAAGCGTGGACTTGATTCTGTGGAGATCTCGCAGTGCCATAGGCATAGTACAGCAATAGATGATCAATCAAGGTACTCACAGAGATAATACTTCCCGGATCACGGTTCGAATCAGAGCGTCATGAAAACATCAGATAGGTGTTCAGGACGGGATAGCGATGGCTATTCTTTCGCGTTTCCGGCGCCTGGGCGATATACGTCTCCACGAGATACGAAGGCAGCAGGAGAACGCGTATGCCACCCAAAATCCTATTGATCCACAGTCGATCGTGGGTATAGAGCTGTCTTCTACAGAGACTGGAATAGCAGCATCATCAAATTGTCCATATGAACGTTAGCTAGGAGCGAACAGAGACTTCCGCGGTTAAAAATATGTACAGGAGGCTATGGATGAAACCTTACCAGGTAAAGGATATATCATGATTCATGAGCAGAGCCGTCGTATTTGTGTAGACGTAGAGGCGAGACCGACTGTCAGCGAGTCTCCGTCAGCAGCACCATCAAGAAGACCGGATGACGAAGAGACATACGGCGAACTTGAAACCTGAATTTTTCGACGCAACATCCTCAACTTGTCAAGCACGCCGAATACACGACAAATGAGACAAGAAGATCTTCAAAGTTGCTCGTATTTGAGCGGAAAGATGTTGTTATTGCAGGTATCCTGTTCTGGCATGCCCGTTTCTTCAACATTGCGAGTAAGTTACTCAAAAACTCCACGAAAATCAGAATCAGATAACTTCCCGTTCGAAAGAGGGTCTAATGCATGTTCCGGTGACCAGAAAACAGAGTCCAATATTGCTAGTCGGGAAACTGGCAGCAAAACTTGGCACACGCTCGTCAACATTCCTGAAATGTTGTACTGATGGTAAACTTCCGAAGGACTGGGCTGATCAGCACGTGAGCAAAGTCCAACAACGCCACTGTTGAGGAAGCTGTGGTGCACGCTCGCCAACATTACTGAATGCTGTGCTGATAGCAGATGGTAAGCCTTCGAAGAATAGGATGATCAGCACCTGAACAATCAAGATGGTTTGCTGAGTTTCGGAGCTGGTAATATCAATGTGTATTGAGCTCTCTCATAGATGCTTTGATGCCGGATTGATAAATGAACGATACCCGAGGCGACCCCAGGTATACGAGATAGCGTTTCTGGGAGAAAACTATCAGCGTATATGCACATCATTACAAATCCTAGATAAGAGATAGATAGGCAAGTATCAAGACGAAAGACCTAGTCGAAAAGATCGCTAGAAACTAGAATATGGAGCTGCGCAATTTCATTTGACTAAAGACTGGTAAGAGAAGAGGAACGACGTACCGCTAACCGACGTCCCAGCAAGTTCTCGGACTTCATGCAATATGACATTACCAATGCCAATACCATTAGATATGCGACGTGAGCATGGACCACGAATAAACGAACGCATATGGTATCACAGACTACAGGGTATTGGCAACAAAAGTGGAAGGAAACGCAGGCGTCAGGCAAACATCGCCGATGACGACCTTCATTATAGGGCCATACTCAAAACTTAGCCTATGAAAACAAAAAAAACACACAGGGTTGAGGCAACCACAACTCGAAGCATACCATTTGCATAGTAAACAGAAGACCTGCAGCGTGTCCGAGCCAATGACTACAGGTCTCAGGGTATTGCAGAGAAGTAGAGAAGCAGATACACGATTTGGAGTTAAGCGACGCGCCTGTCGCAACATAAGAGCATGCGACTACAGTGGAACGTCGATACTACTACAAAGCTGGATTTAGACCACGAAACAGAAAGATGAGACTCGCCATATGCGTGCGCCCTGTCTCCGTTCGAAAGCGAGAACTTATACACCCAACTCCTCTTCAGAGCACACCTCTGACGGTGAAAGGGAGTGAAAAGTGTCACTGAACGACTACCAGAGGCTTAAAGAAATCTATTTTATGTATGCGAGATGATATGCAGAGAGGTATTACATATGAATGGGCTTGCCATACGCAGCCATGGCAGCCTCCTTGAAAGCTTCGCTGAGCGTAGGCTGGATGCATCATCAGAATTGGATTTCAAGAAGAGTATGAAAACGTACATGAGCATGCGTCGTGCGCGCAATATCTTCAGCGCTAGCACCGTACTCAATAGCAAGGACACCTTCCGAGATCATTTCTCCGGCATTAGGTCCTACACCCCAGGTATGAGCTGCAGGACGGATGGATGTGAAGACAGAAACGTACCGATAATATGGACACCGAGGATCCTGTCAGTCTCCTTCTCAGTGATGATCTTGACGAAGCCATCCGTGTCGAGGTTGGTCTTGGCACGCGAGTTGGCAGTGAAGCTGAACTTGCCGATACTGTATTGTACACCAGCGGCTTTAAGATCCTGTTCTGTCTTTCCAACCCATGCTACTTCCGGGTGGGTGTACACAACGGACGGAATAGCATTGTAGTTGACGTGTCCGTGTCCGGTCTTCATGAACTCGACGGCAGCAATGCCCTCTTCCTCGGCCTTGTGGGCGAGCATAGGTCCAAAGGTTACATCACCAATACATTTGATGTTGGGTATCGAGGTATTGAACTGGTCGTCGATGACAATACGGCCCTTGGGGTCCAATTCCACACCGATAGCCTCAAGATTCAAACCCTCGACATACGGTCGGCGTCCAACAGCGACGAGAACAACATCCGCTTCGAACGATTCCTCCTTTCCACCTTTAGCGGCCTCCGTCTTGATAACAACCTTGCCGTTTTCTTTGTCCGCGGACAAAACTTTGGTGTTGGTCTTGAATTTCATGCCTTGTTTAGCCAATAATCGTTGGAATTGTTTACTGATAATAGTCAGTAGTAGATACGACAGGAAGGAGATCAGCTTACGCGACTTCCTCGTCAATACCAGCACCACCAATTGCACCCAAGAACTCGACTACAGTGACCTCAGCTCCGAGACGACTCCAAACGCTACCCAACTCGAGACCGATGACACCACCACCAATGACGACCATCTTTTCAGGAACTTTCGGTAGTGAGAGGGCACCGGTAGAGCTAACAATCTGCTCCTCGTCAATCTGAATACCACCGCCTGGGAAAGGCGCGACTTCGGAGCCGGTAGCAATGATAACACTCTTTGCCTCGAGCGAATTCTCGGATCCATCGTTGAGCTTTACTGCAATCTGTGTAGGAGAAACAAACGAAGCCGCGCCCTTGAAGTAGTCGACCTTGTTCTGCTTGAACAGAAATTCGATACCGTTTGTAAGACCAGTCACGGATTGTTCCTTGGCCTTGAGCATCTGTGGAAGGTTTAGGCTGACACCACTAACTAAAAACATGATTAATGACACGTTATTCGGCGCACGCAGAAGACGCACCATCGATACCCCGTCGTTGCAAGTCATGCTGCGTTTGATGGTAAATGTGAGAGTTATTCAGCATGGCCTTTGATGGTATACATCCGACATTCAGGCAAGTTCCACCGGGAGGACCGCGTTTGTCGATGCAGGCGGTCTGCGAACTGCGTTAGTAAACCAAATTTTTTCGGAGACGATGTGGAGAGCACCTTGAGACCCAGTTGACCAGCCTTTATGGCAGCGACGTAGCCTCCGGGACCTGAAAATGATGAGTTTCGAGGTTGCCGCTACCTGTAGCGCTCTACTCACCAGCGCCAATGACAACAACGTCATAGGGCTCGGTCGGGGTCGCCAGTCCTCGCTGACTCGTCCATCGACCAGCCTGCTGTCGAAGCCGACGCGCGGCGGTCTGTTGCAGAGCATTAGAGAGAAGAAAACCAGATCTTGCGCACGTACCCGCTGCACCGTTCGTGAAAGCATGAGAGTTGAGAATGAAATTGCGACCCGACGTCGACTGCGATGACGAAGAGTTGTGACTTCACGTGATATGTCACATAGCGCCCTAAAGAAATTCCCGGTTTCGGACCGGACGTCCAGGACCCTTCACAGACATTCACCGAGATGTGTTCGATTTCATCTTTACGATAACTACTTCGATTGATTGTAGGTTTTCATTTAATTGCGAGTGTACCGATGTTGGATTGAAATCGTCACACAGGCTTCCGTTCACTCTCCGCCTGTTTAGCAAGAGCTCACTGTCAAGTATCAATCTAGCCATGGGATCTGAGCAATCCTCATCTCAAAATCACAATTTTTTGACGAGGACCGATGGCACGAATGAGCACGAAGATCACGCCCCATCTGGCGACGATGTCATCTCTGTCAAACGTATTTTGAACAGCTACCTCCCCCTCGAAGTCATCGATGATATACTCGACTTTGCTCAGTACTGGCCCCGTATTCGCGAACTGCGACGAATAAAAATGGGAGCCCCAGCAATTCCCACAACAGGAACATTTCCAAAGGCCGAGTGGTGTTATTTCGTCTCTCCTCCTATTCCCCAAGACGCCAAAGTGCGCTCGGTGAAGTTCGTAATCGAGAGTTGCGACCAGGGTTCTGGAGGTGAACCGGAGCACCGAGGTATGCTTGCTGCTTCTCGTATCACTTCTTCGAATCTCATAATTACCCATCAACAGGGACTTACGAGGGGTCATGGACGTGGTTTGAGGCAGCAATAATACGCGGAGACCCGTGGTGGATCAGTGAAGTCCTAAGAATGCCTGTAGATCTGTACCGGGAGGGATTAGAGCTCCCAGACGATGTACGCAGCGCGGCACAAGCTACTGAAGTACGGTCCCACGAGGAGGAGGATGACAGCAGATGGCATGTCGGAGTCAATGTTACTGCCCAAGGCGTATACAAGGAACATACGATTGTATGGCCACGCACGGATGAAGGGATCAAGCAACGATCCATGAAAGGTCTGGTTGGCCTCTCACACGAGTTCGTGCGGCTACTTAAGCCGGGGGACAGGGTTGCGCTGATGGCCATGGCCATGGTAAGTCCTCCTTCACATCACAAATACCTTTTCTAAATCAGTCCAGTTTCCCGGTTGGGTTAATAAAGTCAAACGGGCCTCGATAGATGTGTACTACTAGACTATATGACTATGTCGGAGCCCACTACCCCGAGCAAGTGCTTATCAGCAGTCCCCTGAGGCGACAGTCAAATTGATCGATCGATGTATGGCATCGAGACGAAAAACCACTTCCTTGGTGTCAACAGCTCTTGGATAGTATAGTACTTGGCGGGTATGTTTCAGAAAATTTGTCAAATACTGTTACTTTGACTACTCTCCGGACCAGACGGTGAAGACTTCGGCTGTCACACGACTTGAATTCCACACGCGAACTGTTGAAATTCCCGTTCAACTATTGGCTCCTCGTAGCGTGGCTTCTCATGATCTGGGAGTGCGGGGTCTAACTCAAGTATATATTCTGACATCGGAAAACTCAACAGGAACGCATTCACCGCTTATCTTACCACCGGTTCTCCTGATGTCAAAATAGGCTTCATTCATATTCAATGGACCAGGGCTGACTTGTGCACGACGTCTTTGCATGCAGAACGAGATTAACAGAATAGGCCTAATTCGTCTTTCTGGGTGCTTATACCGCTATCACCTAACGCATCAAGACACATAGCCCCATCATT
Source organism: Armillaria novae-zelandiae (assembly GCA_030435655.1). Classification (NCBI taxonomy): domain Eukaryota; kingdom Fungi; phylum Basidiomycota; class Agaricomycetes; order Agaricales; family Physalacriaceae; genus Armillaria; species Armillaria novae-zelandiae. The sequence goes on from JAUEPR010000178.1 coordinate 63,097, forward strand.
TATTCCAAAATTAATAACGGAAAACTCAACTGCGAAGTTGATTGTCATCAAATAGCTGTAGCCCCACATTCCGCTTTTGCTGTACTCGTTGGAGCTTCTCGTTATCTGTGACCATGCTTAGTGTCTTGACAGCACTCGGAGCGCGTGCAACACGAATGCTCACGAACACTGCCTGGGCCGTCTACAATGCAGACTAGTACTGATCGATCGTATCCTATTCCGCCTGACCGACGGCTTCACGTGGAAGGCGGATTCGCTTTGTGGCGCATCTATGTCCCCCACAAATGAATTAGAAGACAAAGTATAAGTCCAACGCCGCGGTACAGCATACCCTTGCGGATCTCTATTCGCAGCGGCCTGCGTTGTTACGCGACCAATGCCCCCATCAACCGAAGGCGATTCGATTGATCTATAATTCCACATGGGGCTCCAACTATTCCAAGAGCTGCGTAAAATTGGTTTTGAAAAAGGTTCCCTTTTGTGGTCCGAGCTCAGGATAAGTGCCGGGTTACATAGTCCCTGTTCGTGTTTCAAAGCACACGCACTTAATGTTGTTTTAAGGTCCAGGTTGTGTGCATCTTCCGAGGACATTCTAGCCCTTACGTTCATCACATGGCGCTTCGGGTCTTGAGACTTGAGCTGTAAAGTACAGCCAGTTCACTGGAGGAATGTGATGACTGGTGGATACTCGAAACAGAAAGAAAGTGGGGAATTGAGGGTCCAGGTGGATACTACAGTAAATTGTTCAAATTAGGAAGGAAGCCCTTATCGGTACGCGACCGTATGGGACCCTTCCATGAGCATCAGTTTCTTATCATGCGGACTCTTGATCCAGGCAACATAACGCGGGCTGTATAAACGCTGGTTCTATTTGATCCGTAAATGCCTGTACCCCTCCCTCGCCCTCTACCACCATGGAGCACAAAGAAAAGTTGGATGCAATTTCCAGCAGCAGCGATGTGCACCCAGTCGACCATTCCGCCTTTTACGATCCTTCAAATGAGAGCATATGGACACGTCTTGGACTCAGTTTCGAGAGTTTCAAGCGTGCACCAGGTGTTACCGGGTGCGTCGTTCTTTTCTCGTTGTTTGAAGCGCGAAACTGACTTGGCGTTCCAGTCAACAAGTGGTGGCTGGAGACCATGTCGACGCCGAGCACCTAAAGGCTGACGCGCCGATGCTTCAGCCCAAGATGAAAAAGCGCCATCTCAATATGATTGCTGTTGGTGGAAGTATCGGTACAGGTCTCTTCGTCGGTTCTGGCTCTGCCCTCCACACAGGTGGTCCAGCTGGTGTCTTGATCGCATGGATCCTCATCGGCATAATGTTGATAAATGTTACTCAGGTGAGGCCCTTTTTTCTCTCGGTCGTGGTGCTGTTCTCACGTTCCTACGTACACAGGCGATTGGTGAGATGTCCATCTTGTACCCCGTGTCTGGTGGTTTCTATACACTTGCGGACCGGTTTCTTGACCCTTCATTCGCTTTCGCCATGGGTTGGAACTACGTTTTCCAATGGTTCGCCACTTTGCCTCTGGAAATCACCGTCGCTGGTACAACGGTACAGTACTGGACAGACGCCGTTCCTATCGCCGCCTGGATCACCATTTTCTGGGTAGTCATCAGTACGTTCTATAGAAATTACCCCCATTCATGAATTCTGAAAACGTAACAGTGATTGCCAGCATCTTTGGTACTCTCGGTTTTGCAGAAGAAGAATTCTGGTCTTCATGTTTGAAGCTACTGGTCGTTGTTATGTTCATTTTCATCGGCATGTGCGTCTTCTACGGTTATTCGGTTTGAATTTGTGAGTGACTGAGTCCTTAATAAGCATCTGCCTTGCCGGTGGGGGACCACAGAGTGGAGAGTTTGGTTCATACGTCGGTGGAAAAAACTGGTCTGACCCAGGTGCATTCGCCAATGGATTCAAAGGTGTTTGTGCAGTGTTTGTTACCGGTAAGTGTTTCATTACCGAAAGTTGTACGTACTTCTTACCCTTTTATCCGCAGCCGCGTTTTCCTTTGGTATGCCTTAACCGGTGAATCTCCGCCGAAATTACTGACAGCCAGTCAGCTGGTACTGAATTGGTCGGTCTCGCAGCTTCAGAGACCCCCAACCCTCGGGAAACCATGCCGGGTAAGTTAGCTTGGTTTCCTTGGCATAGCCATCAACTGATTTCCTGTGCACAGGTGCTGTTAAGGGCACTTTCTGGCGTATTGTACGTCTTCCACTTTTGTGGATGTCAAATCGTGGTCTGATATGCTTCTAGACAATTATCTACATTACCTCCCTGACGATCATTGGATTGATGCTTCCTTACAACGAGGACCGCCTTATTGGCGGCAGTGGTGCCTCTGCGTCACCATTTGTTATTGCCTTAGATTTGGCTCATATCGGTGGATTGAATCGTAAGTGTCACGCTCCAATACGTCTTTGTAATATTAACTTGTTGCATCAGATCTTGTCAACGCCACCATCTGTGTTTCCGTTCTTTCTATCGGTCTCTCCTGTGTGTACGGGGGCTCTCGAACCCTAACCGCGTTGGCAGAGCAAGGCTATGCTCCTAAGATCTTTACATACAGTATGCCGTTTACTTCCGTTGGAGTATCCTTATCTTACATCTTGTTCTAGTCGACAAATCGAGTCGGCCTCTTGCCTCTGTCGTCTGCCTGCTCCTCTTTGCTCCCATCGCATACGTCAATGTGGTTGCTGCCGGTGACACCGTGTGTGGGTGCCATTTCTCTTCATTACCATGATATGATAATGCTGACAACTGGGTAGTCACATGGCTTTTGGCTATCTCGGGTCTTTCGACTCTTTTCACATGGCTAGCCATCTGTTTATGCCAGTGCGTCGTAAATCTAGCCTCTTCTCGCAGAAACCGCTCATTTTCGCGTGTAGCATCCGATTCCGGGCTGCGTGGAAAGCACAGGGTCATTCCCTTGAGGAGCTACCCTATCAGGCCATGGGCGGTGTCTATGGATCATGGTTCGGAGTCATCCTCATCTGCCTCATCCTCATCGCACAATTCTACGTCGTAAGTGGTTGCCTTTGGAGTCATCCGATCATGTATCTTATTCTTGCATGTAGGCTCTATTCCCTGTTGGTGAGTCAGTCAGCGGGAGAGCCGCCGCCGAAGCCTTTTTCGGTAAGTACTCCTACCAGTGATGGCTTATGGTTTTCTGATGATTTATTCTCAGAGGTGTATCTTGCCGCACCTGTGTTGATTCTCTTCTGTGTGATCGGCTATGCATGGAAACGAAAATTGCCCAAACGAGCCTCCGAGATCGATCTCGACGTACGTGTTCTCCGTTTGATCTGCCAATCGACACGTTTAACTTCGTTCATCTATCTAGTCTGGACGAAAATCTTGGCTAACAGTGGAGGAAATGAGGGCATACCGCGCAGAGCGCGCAAAAGCTCCTCTACGTGTCAAGATTTACCGCGCCTTGTTCTCGAATTAAAGCATTGGTATTTTTATACGCATAATTTTAGTCTCCTGCAATAATATAGTAGACTGTTCATAATACGGTACCCGAAGAAAAACGCCGTGATCAATGATCATGATGTACCTGCAAGTAATAAGAAATGAAATGTTGTAATAAAGATGCTGTAAAAGATCAATACGAAAGTCATCAGTAAGAAGCCGTGGTATAGACATGATAGAATCGTAGAGTTTATGGTCATATAATAAATATAAACCTGCAACAGAAAAGACGTACCCTCATGTCGAACCGCGGGGACCTATGAGTGAAGAATTCTTGCGAGGGGTGTTTCTTGGTTGTCGAGGCTGATTAAGCGCCGAACTGAGTCCATCACTGCTCGAACTTAGAACCCCATCGCTTCCACTCCCAACGTCACTCCTACTCCTTGCATCTGAAGGAGAAGGATCTGATCCATCGGCATATCGTGGGGGTAGCTCCACCACCTGCGCGCCATCCTCATGATACACAGTAATGGGCGCTCTCCCACCATCATGGTGTACCACATACACTTGACCTGCCTGCCGCGTTGACGGAGGCGAAGAAGTGGACGAGGCCACTCCGAACTCGGTGGTACTCGGCGTTGTGCGCAGCTCATTGTTCCGGACCTCTCCTCCCATCCTGAAGGGTTCGATCTGATATGAGTCATTTTGCAGTGGTGAAAGTTGCTGAACAGGGGACGTAGTGGGCGCCGGTCGATAAGACGCAATATTATCGAGGCTAGACGAAGATGAGGGGTAGTCTTTGCGTGGCCGGCGTCGGAAGAAAAAGAAGGCGGCGAGAATACCGGCGAGTAGACCGACGACTAGGCCGCCTATGCCGACGCCCACAGCTCCCCCGGTTGACAGACCATTCGATGAACTAGTAGGGATATTGAGATAACCCTCCCCGAGGGGTATCAATGCGTCACTCACCTAGATTGTACATCGCCTTGCGCAAGACATGCGGTGGGTCCAACACCACCACTGTGAAGAGGTCCATGTGACCAATAATTAAACTGAGAATCGACGACGCTGATGAAGAATGGCGATGCCCATGAGAGATCGACGGTCCAGTTCGTAGTGCTCATGTCATTAATTGTAATGTTACGTGGTGGATGAAGTGTAGGTGCTATAGTCAGGGTATATGGGGGAGTACCATTCTTTGGTGTAATTGCGATATCAGTGCACTGTGACTTTTGGGTGAGCGAACTTCAGATTGGTTGGTCGTGCATTGTTCACCTGATTCACCCAGCCGTACTGAGATAGCGGGCCATCTTCCACCTCCGCGTCAACGTCTAAAGGCCCGAGAGGGAAGGAGGCGTTTGAACATGACGGAGTACTGGTGGTGGTATTGGCGATCATCGTGTAAATCTCTTGACATCCTCCAGTGTAGCCGTTCTTGTCGAACATACACACCTGATACTGTGCAAGCAATGTCAGAAAGAGCCAGACGCGTAATTAGCCTTTATCATCCTTACTAGTGTCCCGGGCCCGAAAGGTACTTGCCAATCCTACAATTTGTTCAAGGTTGAGCGCTTAGCAAAAGCGGATCAGGTCGAAGCAACAACTTACGAAAGTTAGATCACTGCCAGCGGAGATGATAAACGGAAACACGAAGGCTCTGTAACAGAATAAATATGTGCATCGGTTACGAGAGGTGTGTCTCTTACGAAGTGTACACTTGAAGAAAGTACGGGGCAGAAGGACTTGGTCTGCCAACACCGCGTTGATCAGCTGAGCAAAAAGATGGAAGATCGATGATAAAACGCAACGCACCCTGTAGATGATGCTGTTCGTTGCCATTCAATATGTATCGTCTCACATTGGGCTGGATCGACACTTGATGAGAAAACTTTTTTGATCTTCAATGAAGATGCAGAGGCTTACCCGTCACGGGAACAGCTATTGCTTCTGAGGATGGGGTATAGTCGAAATAGAACGACTACGGAAGGTCAAAACACGTATTCTCAAAGAGGAAACCGAAGTGAAACCTCACCTGATCCATGTAATTGGATGCCGCTTGAACTGCTTGGCAGAGCGCTACGACGAGCCACAACGACGAAGACGACCTGAGGGGGTATCCATCACGAACAACCATAGCCGAGAATTTAGGACGATAATGGGTGAAGAACAAGTAGCAGTCTGTGATCGAATGAGCATCTTCATGTCTCAATAGTGTATAGCACAGCTTACGCGGCACTGGCAGTTCACGTGGGGGTGAAGATCCAAGTGTCCAACGCTTCCCCCTAGCGTTGGCCTAACGATTTACTTGAGATAATGGAGAGGAAAGTAAAGGGAAGGCGAAACGGTGATTTTGGGTAACTTCGAAGCAAGAGGCAAGGTTGCAAGAGCGTTCTCCGTTTGAACCGCTTTCGCAGGCGCCCGCTCTCTCGCCTTCAGGGCTCATCAGGGTCGACGGCATGGCCCGCAGTATTTATACATGGAACCATGAGTATCTCCACAGAGAGTTGATACGGATGGAAGGGGATTATAATATATCAAGTTGAGTTCTCCGAGGAGACCGGCGCGCGTATAGATAGATGTATGGTCAATAATTAGTCCTCGCAAAAAAGGAATCCAGATGGATTCTCGACTCAATGATACAAATATTTAGCACTCACCTATGCAATGCCATTTCGTAAGGTTACTTGTGCTCACCGGATGCTCGGAAAGTGGAAGATCTATATAATTTGTAATTTCCAATCCGACCTTCGGTACCGGTGTCATAACTCTGGTCCTTGCAACGTTTTGATCGAATCTCTATCCTGGCAACGCTCAAGACACTTGGGCAGGCAAATGTAATAACTTTTGAATGTGGACGCTAGAACTTCAAGAGTATCAACCTGGGAGCCCAAGGTAGTACAAAGACACAGGTCAAACTTTTCTCAACAAGTGGAGCAGAACTGCTGCTGCAATCGCATAGTCGGCTACTGGAACAATCACTGGTACTACCAGTACATCAAGCACCACTAGCATTCCTTCCATTAGATCGGTTTCTCATGATCGCTTGCCGGAAGGGCTGGAAAAACTTTGTGATATCCGTCATGTTCTTGTTGATAGTCACAGAACGCGACATTCCTAACTTCTCACTGATCTACAGGTCGTCGGACCTATTGAGCTGCCTCCGTTCAGCACTACGCGTGTTCCCAGTGCATCGGTCACCTTACCGCCCTCTTCTCCGCTATGTTACGTCTCAGAGAACGCATTCGACGCGATCTGAACACCATTTCACAGTATTTCGTAGGGACGGGTCCCACTTTTTTAGCATTGCACGATAAGAATCGACTCGACTTCATCACACCAATATGATATCCTCGAACGGCGTCTATTAAGTCAGACATCACGGTTGCCGGGGAGTGCTGAAAGTCATCCTGTCCAGTTATCGAGGTACGGATGATTGACCTTTCTGTTCAGGATCAAATTTATAATGTCCACACTAACAAACTGACACCGTTAAGACAGTAATTGGCTGGGAGAGGTGACGCCCTGAGGTACATCTCCTTGCAAAGCTACATTCACGCTTTCGTGCCGTTGCGATGATAGAAAAACTGACTTGGCTATAAAGAGGTTTGGTGCAACTATAACTTGCAACCTGCAACGATGGAAAAGTGGAACCGATTGCAATAAACTGAGAAGCGTAGACCTGGTTTGAAATTTGAATTCGCCTTTCAACGAAAATAAACTGGCTACATCATACTATGACATTCAGTCTTGAAGGTGCGACGCAAAGAATTCCGCTGTTCATGCTCGTAAGTTTTACACTCATTTGAAGGCAACCTGAAACTCACCCAAGGACAACGCCGATCGCTTGTAAGTCCGCTCCAAGGTTGTGTAATCGACATGCTGAATACCGTATCTACGTTCATGTTAAGACTAGAAAATCTTACAACCGGGAAGAATGAGTATGCACCTGACGCTAGTCCCACCTACCCACTCGGAGTCGTCCATCATTCCTACAAACGAGTGAACGATGTTATTTTATGTTCATTTTTGTAAGGACTGACCCCAAGCAAAAGCACCCTCTATCGGAACGCCGTCTTCATGGATGGACAACAACATCTGGCCAAGGTATGTGAGGAGGTAGTCTGGAATCACAGTTGAATATCCAATTGGCCAAGCCAGAATGAGTCGCGGTGCTCACTTGTTCGGCCCACATCCTCCTTTATTTGCGAAATATCCGCATTCTCGTATGCGAACGGCTCAAAGGTGCCGAACTCAGAAACATACTATCCGCTAGTGATGAGAAACAGCTATGGGAAAAACCCCACACCCACCAATTTAGAACTCGGCCATCGCGTGTGGAGGTCCTTCAGCAACGAACGAATGGCCAACGGTGTTGCTTGAGAGGCGGTGGCTACGGGGTCAAAGGCAGGACCTGCGGGCCAGCCATAGTCCGAGTCAAAAGATATAGGTTCGTTACAGACGGGCCACAAGGGGTGGGAAGGATTTGCTACACATGCGTCGATTCCTTCGTCCGGAGCCTTTATCCACAACGAGCGGTAGGAAGTAATGGCGAAGAAGTCAGCAGAGCCAAGAAGGTCCTTCTTTTCCTGTTCAGTAAAGCGTGGAAGATACTCCACCGGGAGGGTGTCTTTGACTATATCGGGCCAATCACCGGTGGTGTATACAGGGTTCGAGAACAGACCTATTTGGAAGGCTGCATGGCGCTCCACCGCGAGGAAGTCCTCAATAGAGTTGCTTCTCCATGGTGTGCCTCTGGAGGATATTCAAGCTGCATAAACGACGGGAGAAAGGGACATAGTTACATGTAATCAGAGTTTTTGAAGCCAATCTCTCCTGATATATTCATTTCTCGAAACGCTGAGACGAACAGATGAGTAAGTGTTGCTTTATAGAGGTACGCCGACAGACCCTTGACGGCCCCTGCATGGGCTTTTACTGTGACAATGTATCAGGATCAGAGGCAGGTGGGAAATGCGTACGGAACGTACATAGATTGTATGCACAATGATAAGGAGCAGTAGAGGAGTTGACGCCGGTGGCAAGTGTGACATCTAGACTCGGTGTAAGTTTGTCGACAGACTTTGATGGATAGAATGTTTACTGAAAGGATAGGATGAGATCTGGCTACAGAAATTACCTGGTTCATTAAAAGTAAACCTGAAGTACTTGAGCAAGTTGCAGTGACAGGGAATCACGGACACGAACCAAGTTTTAACACGGCCGTTATACGCCCTGAACACGGTCTTGGCATAGCTGAAAGTTGGGTTATGGGTATAAGAACTGATGTATTGTTCAAACACTCACGTAACAAAGTCGTCCACTATCTGAGGCGATGTGAAACCCCCATAATAAACCTGAAGGGCGACAGGCGTATCCCAGTGGACTATTTGTCGGGATGTAACAATGGCATATGATCACAGCAACGACAGCCTTACACAGTGATACAACAGGCTCCACATTATGAGCCAAGTGATAATCAATAACTGCAGCGAAAATTATCAGCATCGCTGACGATACTGTAATGATGAAATCGTACCATTGGAGTAGTGATCAATACCAGCAGTGTTAATGGGCGAGTCAGCAGCGCCAAACGGGTAGATCCTAGCCCACGAAATACTACAAAGGGTTGTTCAGGGAAGTCAAGTCAGATGTATTTTTTTGCACATACGAGAACGAATGTGCTGTCACACCCAGAGCAGCAGACCGTTCGACGTCTTCTTTATATAGAAAATAATGAAGATTGACAACATCACCTGCCATAACCTCAATCGCATGAAATTAAGGTATCAAAGTATGCTCACCAGTTGTGTTATCGATCGTACCGCCAGGTTGTCTCGGAGCCCAGTCCCACATCGTCGGTCCCTTACCTTCATTCTTCGTGGCCCCCTCGACTTGATACGCGGAAGTAGCAACTCCTGATTTGAAGCCTTTAGGGTACTTCAAGTCTGGCAAGATGTCCTTCGGTGCCGGCGCATAGAAAGATGGATACAGAGGCGGCGGGGGAGGCGGTAAGGTGACCGCTGCGCTAGGAACACGGGTAGTGGTAAAGGGAGGCAGCTCGACGGGCCCGATCTATAGATCAAGCATAAGTTAGGAACCAGAGCAATCAGCGAGACTACGAACGATATCCCAAAGTTGTTCCAATCCTTCCGGCGTGTAATCGCGAGGAATTGATCCGATGGAAGGAAAGGTAGCCGTGCTTGTGGGGATACTTGTGGGAACCGGTGTACTAGTACTGTTGGATACCAAAGAGCATGTTCCTGTGAACGACTGTGCGAGTACTACAGAAATTCCATTCCAACTACTGGGAAAGGCAAAGGGGAGTAACAGAATCTGGGGAAGCATTTTGGGGCAAGAAAATGAAACCATCGCAGACAGTCTATATAACCCCTTCGCGTAAGTATTACTTTTCCTTTTGTTTTCCTTGGTTGCACGGACAGTTCGGAGAAATAAATCGAAAACAGATGGGGTCCGATACTAGGATAGAGAAGTCTATGATATCGACTTTCTTTAGGAATTTGTTGTCAGAGGTCTAGAAGATTACACAGGAATTGCTGCAGCACATCAGAGGGACCACATGGTGTGTTGAGTGCATCAGAGGAAGCCTACCGCCGTTCGAGCTCACTAAAACCACCTCCCAGTCACCATTCAGTCAGATGATGTACTTGAGAAGATGCTTACAATATTATATTGAAGCATCTCCAACTTGGTCGAATTTTACGCGACTGCACGCGCTCTAACATCGCTACGTGATAATCCTATAAACGGTCGGACAAATTCTTTGCCATTGAGTCGTCAGCGAGGGGCGACGACACGCTTCGAAGGGAGGCGCAATAGGATCCCACAAAATATTCGACGCATGCCCGACAATTGTGCGGCCAAATCGCCTTCAATTGAATGACTTTACTCATTGCTGTCGGATTCGGATTCGGGTTCGGACTCGTTGCCAGCCGTTGTCGCATGGCACGTTATTCTGGAATCTTGCACAATGTAGCTTGCAACACGAAACAGAAAGAATCGTAATAGTGAAGCAGGACGTGAGATAATCCACTAGCGACGCTGCTAGTAAAAATCGGTTTCAACTTCGGCGGGGGCAGTGCATTAACTTGTCGGTCTTTGTCGGAGATTCGATATTGTCCTTACGGCGGTCCGGCTCCATTTTCGGCATCCTCTCGGTTCAGCATGCCGATGTTTCCTTGGCGCAGAGAATTCGCCGCTAGTGTCAGGGGTTTAAATTCAACTGCCTCCTCTTGCACCTCGTCCGACTCATCCCTCATGACAAACATTGGATAAGAGCTCATCAAGTAAGTAGGTGCCTAACGACAGAGCTCACTGCCGAGAGAATGCATCGAGGAGGACTTCTGGATAAATGGCCTCTGCAGGCGGTGTTAGCCAATCTTGAGAAAATTATGGCGACTGTGCGCGAGAAGGAGAGTGAAGACTCTGGCGCCTGATATTCCTCTTACAGACTTCCTATATTCACAGTGCTTCAGATGCGTATGAAAAAAGCTTTGCCAACACGAGGAAAGATACCGTTCACTGCTCGCCAACATCCCTTGACTTCGTTTTTTCACTACGCCATCATCCTCGAGTACTGTTTCCTGCCTAGCGATCACTTTCGTCTCATGTCTCACCCATCTTTCTGGCACGTAACCCTTGATCGTGTTTTTCTGCCGTCCATTTTTGGGTCCCCTTCTAGTTATCGGTCCGTTTCATCTAATTACGAAGGTCCCATCAAATGTTTCAACGCAGTGTTTCTTTGGCTTCGTCTCTCTATATTTGAGCTGTACTTCACACACTGCAAATTCATCATGGAATATTCTCTGTACAATCCTACTAATCTGTGCTTTTCAAGGATATCCTGACTGTAGAATGTCTCTGCAAGGCTCTAAG